>BSQZ01000024.1:4427500-4587500 GCA_033239005.1 Lamellibrachia satsuma
TATGAGATACTGTTCTCCAAAGTTGGTACATAGTGAAAAGTGGCCTATTTTTAACAGCCACAAATGCTATGTGGCCATGGAGCTAACATTCCAATTTTTATATGAAATGCAGGTACTTAACAGGCAGGTACTTAACAGGCAGGTACTTAACATTGATTCATCGTTTCATATGCGGATGACGAATTCGTATTTTCGCACACCGGTAGCGCCTTGGCCTGGATTAGGCAATTGGCATGTTGGTTTTTAGCATCGCAAAAATGATTAGATTTACGATGCAACGGAAGCATGCCATTTCACCCCAGGGTTATATTGGTATCGCATGCTAAATTGCATTTAAGACTGTTTATCTAATTCTTACGTGAGGCGTATTTGTGAATCTTGATTGCCATTTACAAACCGCCGAAGCGAAGCCAGCGACAGCGATTGATATCGGTGGCAGCGCAAAGCCAGCGACAGCGATTGATATCGGTGGCAGCGCAAAGCCAGTGACAGCGATTGATATCGGTGGCAGCGCAAAGCCAGCGACAGCGATTGATATCGGTGGCAGCGCAAAGCCAGCGACAGCGATTGATATCGGTGGCAGCGCAAAGCCAGCGACAGCGATTGATATCGGTGGCCGCGCAAAGCCAGCGACAGCGATTGATATCTGTGGCAGCGCAAAGCCAGTGACAGCGATTGATATCGGTGGCAGCGCAAAGCAAACATGTTGCTACTCGTTCATTCACATTACATAATGATTCTTGAGAATTTTCAAAGCAATTCTAAGTAGGTTTGACAAGTACATCACGCAAAACAAGTGCCAGTTATGAATTAAATCAGCGCGGCGATCATAGTGTAGGTGAACGCCCATGAAAAATAGGCCCATTTGGCATTTCCCCTGGCCGCAGGAAATCTTGCAAATCTCAGTTCTTGCACAACTAGTTTCTTAGTTATTGATATTTTAAATAATACAAGAAATCTTCATGATTTCTGAAAATTTACAAAATGACAGAGTCCGCCAAATTTGAAATGGTTATAACTCAGAAACTATTTGAACTACAGCCCCATGGTTTGACATGTTTGGTTATATTTACCTGTTGATTAATAGGTAAAATTTGTGTTGAATTCAAAATTATGAGCGCAACGTGCCATGGTTGATCTGAGACGGAATGCCTCATATGATTTTGAGAATATTGCGTGTAGCAGAAAGTGGGCAGCAGTACTAATAATGAACTATGGCAAACATTTGCCATGAAAGGGGCAAATAATAGAAATCCAGAATTTTTTAAAGCACTCATTGTAAAGTGTTTTGTTTAAAAACATTATTCATCCATTCTTAGCATCGAAACAATGTATCAATATTAAAAATTCATCTCAGTTTATATTCGTAAAATTTATCAGTGGTGTTTAATTGTGGTACAACAGTATATTTTAATAAGAGCGTTGAATTAAGTTTGGGCATATGATTTAGGATGCAAACCTAAAAACCTCCAGAATTTACTTGAAAAATGAGGCCAGAAAACATGCTTGCCTCCATAGGAGAATGGCTGCTTGGTTATTGCTTGGTCAGTGTGTGGTCAGTCAAGTCTAGTGTTTAGATTGTAAGGTTAAGTGAGATGCATGCGATGAGGCTGTTAACTAATGAATTATCTACGTGGGATCCTATGGGAGTTTCCACAGATGCAGTTTCTCCCAATGTCTCTCAGCCTGTTTAGCTACTGTTTGCACCAATATCTCCCAGCCTGTGTAGCTACTATTTGCACCAATGTCTCCCAGCCTGTGTAGCTACTATTTGCACCAATGTCTCCCAGCCTGTGTAGCTACTGTTTGTCCCAATGTCTCCCAGCCTGTGTAGCTAATGTTTGCACCAATGTCTCTCAGCCTGTGTAGCTTCTGTTTGCCCCAATGTCTCTCAGCCTGTGTAGCTACTGTTTGCCCCAATGTCTCCCAGCCTGTGTAGCTAATGTTTGCACCAATGTCTCTCAGCCTGTGTAGCTTCTGTTTGCCCCAATGTCTCTCAGCCTGTGTAGCTACTGTTTGCCCCAATGTCTCCCAGCCTGTGTAGCTAATGTTTGCACCAATGTCTCTCAGCCTGTGTAGCTTCTGTTTGCCCCAATGTCTCTCAGCCTGTGTAGCTAATGTTAGTCTCAGTTTCTCTCAGCCTGTGTAGCTAATGTTTGTCTCAGTGTCTCTCAGCCTGTGTAGCTTCTGTTTGTCCCAATGTCTCTCAGCCTGTGTAGCTTCTGTTTGCCCCAATGTCTCTCAGCCTGTGTAGGTAATGTTTGTCTCAGTGTCTCTCAGCCTGTGTAGCTTCTGTTTGCCCCAATGTCTCTCAGCCTGTGTAGCTACTGTTTGCTCCAATGTCTCCCAGCATGTGTAGCTAATGTTTGTCTCAGTGTCTCTCAGCCAGTGTAGCTACTGTTTGCCCCAATGTCTCCCAGCCTGTGTAGCTAATGTTTGGTCCAATGTCTCCCAGCCTGTGTAGCTAATGGTTGGTCCAGTGTCTCCCAGCCTGTGTAGCTAATGGTTGGTCCAGTGTCTCCCAGCCTGTGTAGCTAATGGTTGGTTCAGTGTCTCCCAGCCTGTGTAGCTAATGGTTGGTCCAGTGTCTCCCAGCCTGTGTAGCTAATGTTTGGTCCGATGTCTCTCAGCCTCTGCAGCTAAATCTTGACATGCCAGCATTATGATGGGTTCAGGCCGCTATGACACATGTAATATTGTTGAAATTTTAAACGCACTATTTGCAGAAAATGTCACTATGTGTTAGGCTAGGAGAACAGCTGCTGGACAGACAAATTACCTAACCAAGGTTAAATAGCATCATCTCTAATCATAATAATGTGATATATTTTGATGCAGCAGCAGAGAACATTTATACAGCCCTATTTCCAAGCATTTATTATGTATCATAAAATACATAAAGCTGCTAAAAATGAGATTTTAACAATACTGCGGATTAGCTGGTTACAGAAAGGTGGCCATAGCAACATGCATTTTTTAACAATCCACATTTCCAGAATTTTTTAAATATCAGTCTGTTAATTACTGGTGGAATTTCAAAATATCTACTTTCCAGGTGGTCTCTCAAAAGCGTCACATACTCGTGTTAGTCAGACTTCCTTACATGCACACATAAACATGGAGAAAACACAATCAAGTTTCTTTTTTCGCAGTCTATTTTATCACAGAGGTGCATGCATTATGGTGCATGCGCGCATGTTCACGTTTGGTGTTTGGTGCTAATTACCTTAGCCAGTTCATGTTTTGTAGTTTGGCTACGGTTCATTCAACTAATTAACTGTGTTGCCATTAGGACCATTTGCGAATGACTGTGGAGTGTCGAGCTACTCTCTGACGTATCAGAGTTAGTAGCTACTGCTTCCTCCTTTCAAGCAGATAATTCTAGATATGTACTCCCGTTGTGCATAGCTGAATCATTTTCTCTCTCACATAGTTGTTGTAATGGCATAGGTGGTATGCCAAAGCAATAGATAATTTTGCTTTTTGCATGTGTGCAATCTGTGTACGCATGTAAAATGCAGATTTCAGTAGAGACGTGCATTAAATTACCCGGTATCACTGTGCGCGCGCTATGTGTTAGTACAGTGCAATTACTAAAGCCCATCTGTTGCAACGATTAGTTTGGTGTCGGTGTGTTTGTCAAATGTGCCATTCTTAATGTGGAAAACTGTCAGTATTTACATATAGATTAGCAGTGGGAGATATTTGGACAGTGCGTAATTCATGTTTTATGTCTCAGAACCGATGGGTGTATATATAACGACAGAAAAAAGTCACAGATAGCAAATTCTTCCTTACAGCGTAATGGATGAGAAACTAAAGGAGAAATATTTGATGTGATGAATAACACTATGGGATGGTCTGATATGTTTAGACACAATTTCAGCAAAGGAATAAATTACTACCTAGTAGCAATTTAATATAGAGTATATTATAGTATGATTATTATTTTTATTACATCATTTGTCATTATATTACAGGTTGTATTGGGTAAAAATGACAACTCAATGATGTTAATGAAATTGGTTGTGCATTGGAATTAGAATTCTGTAGATTTTATTTTTAAAGAATTTTCTGAATAGTTTCTGTTTAAAGTTGCTTAGCAAATGTATGTTATTTTTGGCAAAGACAAGTAATTCCTAATCTATGCAGTAACGACAGTAGTGTATATTTGTTTCAGTAGTGTTAGATTGGACACTAGGCAGTACGTTTCTTTTTAATTGAAATGTAGAAACGACCCCTAAAATTTCACAGTAAACTCATTTAAGCTTTTGTTGACAATTTTCATTTGATTAATTCTTCATCTGCATATGTTTTGATGCATTTTCATGTTTTGAATTACACAATTTATCAGACAGCCATATATCAATCATATAATTAGGGAAACTGCAATCAACAGGAACAAGGGTATATATTTTTTATGCATTAACATTGTAACTTATTTTAGCTGATTGAACTATGTTATTTTGGGAAACATTTCATTCAACAAGTACACTAATTATTTATCTGACACAAGCTTGTACCGCTGATTTCATGAGAGATCAGCCATCTGGGGGACGCGAGGGGCGACCCACATCTATCAAATAGCTACAAACCCATGACTGCTGAAGAAGATTGATACAACTACGAAGATTTCCTGCTCAAAATAAATTTTTCCCTGGAGAAAATATCTTTGTAATGGAACTCACTCAATGTTAGTGTTAAGTCTGTAGGAAATATAAATTTTTTTTGCCATAAACTAAAAACCCACCTGTTTAGCATAGCAGTCCAACTGTTTACAACTGGAACTGCTTATCGATTATGAACAGCCTAACCCATTTTGTTTTGGTGTGCTGCCAAGCTTGGGTCTCCCAAGAATTTTAGCACAATATAAGTATTTTATATATTATTATATATTATATAACACATTTATTTGTTTATCTATGTCCAATGCATTTCCACTTCCCTTTCTAAATTCGTTTTCGCAATGCCTATATTTTATTGTGCTCTGAAAATAACTTTTTCACAAGTCAGGATGTACCATAAAATTACACTGACCTCCCCCTCTTTCAGACAAAAAATCCTCCACCCCCTGCCTAAATTCCCTGATGTTGTGAAAATAATTTTCTTAGACTTCCGCTGTACTGTCTGAACCAGCACGCTGAGCCCATGACTGAATTGCGGGCATATATAAATAGCAAATGTACTATAAATAGCACACTGAGACCATATGCCCACATTAAGTAGCAATTAATTATAATTATTTATAGCACTGAACTTGTAAATAATAAATTCCACAAACAAGTTCTGTATGTCTTTTTGTTGCTTCCAGGACCATGTTACTTTTGTTCGGCCAGGTCTCCTTAGGGGGCTCCATCTTAGGGGGTAGGGGATGCCCATATTATCCAAGCTACATTGAGCAAACTCTGAAAACAAGCTGTCCTGGAGGATAGTATAACCAGAGCCAAAGTTTGTTGGCCAGGAATTTGCAATTCCCTAAAATATGACTTTTCTACTTAAATCAATATTTCTGTGTGACTGTGCATGTTTATTTGTTCATGTCTGTAAGATCTTTAAAACAGTAAGATTTCAAATGTAAAAACTACTATGGCATGAGCAAAGTCAGCAACATTTTGAAATTATAAATAAGAATCCAGCATCCATTGTAAGAGTTTTCTTAACTGCCTGGTTTGTGTGTATTCTCTGTCTAAAACATCGTTAAGCCAGTCTTGACTTTAATTAATTAATTAATGTTTCTGTATTTGCAGTGTTTGTATTTGCTAAGTTATTTTACAAGTTTCAGGCTCTGCCATGTCAGCCGTAGCTCAGCACTTTTCCTGTAACATAAAATAATTGTTCCTGAGCAGATGGATGATCCGGTTTCTCGGATTGTTGCATTAAACATGTGTTTTACTTCACAAGAAATTTGGTTTACAAATAATTAGTATAACAAGCTCTAAGTGATGGAAATAGAAACAGAAAAAAGTGTCTCACCTGAGAAGTTCCAATCAGTGACAATGTGTTGATGAAGCTACGTTTGCAGTTTCCATGCACGCTGCCAGCAGCTGTTTATTTTCAAAACACCACTCTCTCCCAAGGCAGGGATCAGATTGTTGTACACTTCGGGAATGTTCCAGTACTGTATGCCTCTAACAGGGAGAAGGGAATAGGGTCAGGCTGTCAGTCCAACTCGTTTAGGAACGCTCCCCGTTGTGCCGTGATTGCCGCGTGTGCGGTGCCTTTAAATGATGCACTGCATTGCAGTGACCTCTGGTGGGAGGATGAATTATGATAATAGGTGGCCTTGTGGTTTGTGTGTCATAGGCGTGTGCAGTTATTTAATTGTAATTGGAAAGGGTGACCTCATAATTAACAGTGACTTCACAATTAACAGTAACCTTATAATTAATAGTACCCTCATAATTAAGGTAGCTGGGGTGGCTAACGTGTCAGTTGATTTTTTATTTTTTTCCTCATAACATGCTACGAAATACTGAACTGAATGTCGGTACAAAAATAATCACCTGGCATTTACTTCATATTTCACCAATCCATCCTTTAAAAAACCAGTCCTTTTGGAAATCCCCCGGACTTCTTAGAAACGCTGATGATGTTTCCATAGTGACGACCGCTTCTGCGCCGATCTTCGAACCAGCTTTATTCATTCGCCATGAACATGGAACATATTGTCTTGTTGCTGTGATTCCGGTACACATCAGTATTATATCTACTTCCTTTGAAACTATAACGGAAATGGCACATAAATGTGTCCTGGTGACCCTACGGATAACTGGCCTATCAAAATTATCGTAAATAATAATAATAACAGTTCTTTGATGTGCCAGTTTCTAGCTAATCATTGCACGTACAAACTAAAAGTCCATTAAAAATATATATTAATAAGTTAATTAATTAAAACGTCATCACAGAAAGTATATAAAGTCCTCAACAAAAATCGTTATGGTATATAACAAGTATAAATAAATAAATACATTAAAACAATAAATTAATTCATTAAAACAATCAGTAAACACGCCCTGCCAAGGTTTGTCAGATGGTTGGCATAACCTGATATCATGGACGACAACACGTTATAAATACACTTACTAAGCTGCAATTTAGCATATGAACAACAACAACCGGCAACTTTACATAGTTTGGAATTATGTTTGGTGAAGGTTTTGTGTCAAAAATACACTGCCACTTTAGGCTGTCATTCAACTTTTGTTTAATTCATTCATGGTGGTGTAGCAGACATAATTCGTTTATGTTAACCAAAATCTCTCTTAAAGTTATCAATGACACTCATACTTGTTTGGGGATTTTCTCAAAACGATATAATTTCACATTTTGTGGCTCTTTTTCACGTAATTTTTTTTTACAAATCTTGTAACCTAATAAAATAAATAAAAAACTCCAAGTTTGATTAATCTGGAATATTATATAGTATTTCAACTACAATCTGTGTAGAAATTGTTAATTTATCTTAAAAACTTCTGCTGAAACCACTCAATTCAAGACAAGCATATAATAGCCAGCCCAGCTACCTTAACAGTGCCCTCAAAATTAACAGTTACCACATAATTAACAGTGAATTCTTAATTAACAGTGACATCATAATTAATAGTAACCTCATAACTAACAGTGACATCATAATTAACAGTAATCACATAACTAAAAGTGACCTCATGATTAACAGTGACGTCATTAACAGTGACTTCATAATTAACAGTGTCCTCATGATTAACAGTTATGCCATAATTAACAGTGATCTCATAATTAACAACGACCACAACATTAACAGTGCCCACACAATTAACATTGACCTTATAATTAACATTGACCACACAATTAACTGTCACCACACAATTAACAGTTACCTCATAATTAACAATATCCACATAATCATTATGTACAGTGTTCTCATAATTTTTAACAGGAATTCAAATATTCTTTGAAGCATGGATAATTTGATTCACGCCGCATTGCCTTAGTTCATAAAGCTACATAAATGCGTGCCTGGCTATACACAGTGTTTGAATTAAATGCATTGATATATTTTATGCCGTAATGGAAGCGTGCTTCTTAGGTCAGTGTTGATGCAAACAGCCCTGCCTGGGGACTGCGTAGTTTAACTTAGTTTTTTCCTGGATCTTGGATTTGATACTACACCATATAAGAACATATGCATACCTTTTTATGCAGTACATATTTTGTACTCTTTGAATGCAGCTTCTCTTGCGAAGACAAACTCCTTGTTCTCATAAACCCATGCCATTACAGTGTTATCCAAAGATGGCAGGCCATAAATGAAAGGACCAGATATTTGTTTGCTAAATTGCCATGGTGTCACATTTCACTAGGTCATAAACGTAATAACTGGTGACGAATAATCTTATTACATCTAAACACTCTAATGACATATTGATTATTAGTACATGCCATCCAGACAACATGATATTAGTAATTATCTACTGTGCAGTAATTTCCAATATTCCAATATCTTTGTCATATGTCAATCCTGGACATCAGAGTTATATGACATTATGTATACCTGATTTATTGCTGTTGCAATTAAGTAATGTACTCTGCTTGCTAGCAATATAATGCCTGCAAAACTGTTGCAGTTATAATTATAAATAATTATGATAATGTAACATGTTACATTGTTTTATAGATAATTTTTAGAGGTCTCATATTGAACTTGTTAAATTGACAGTTAGTATCCTTTGGAGGTCTGCTTTTTTTCTTTGTGTGATCGTGATTTGTCAAGCACAGGCTTGTTCATGTGACATTAGCCCGATGTAGCAGCCACGGCTTGTGAATGTCATGTTTGGTTTGCCAGTGCATGCCCACGTTTGTGGCAGAGTCTGATCTCATCTGAATATGATCTCGGCATTAGCATCTCCTTGTCTGATGGCTGCAGGCCATGTGCTCCAATCATGTGAAATTAGTATTGTTGCAGTAAAGTAGTGGCGTTACCCCATTGGGTGTTCCTATGGCCTCCATGTGTTCCAGTAGGTAATGCATACTGACTGGTGCAGTCCAGACCTGGCTTATTAGTGGACATGGTAGCCACTGGGAACAGTGTGCACTGGTGCAATGGTCTGTATGATCTTGTTACAAAATCTATTAGGAATCAAATCAGCCGACTGTAGGTGAATGGAAGTAATTACAAGGTTTCCCTATATGTTGTCTGGCCTTCTCTCCAGATGGCTTCTAACATGGGAGAAGTGGGCCTTGGTACAGGTGGTCTCTGAAGAATAGACAGTATGTGTGTTTGTGTGTGCATGCTGTGCGTGTATGCGTGCATGCGTGTGGGCATACCTTATTTTTGTCAAGGTAAACCTTTCCAGTGTATCAGTACAATTTGATTACAGAAAAATCAATATTTAATACATCCACACAACAAAATGCACGTAAACTAATAATAATTTTTTCTTTCTTCAATGTTGGTGTTGTCTTTTTCTATGCTGATTACAGGAAAATCAATATTGTATACATTCATACAAAAAATGCACTTCGATTTGTAGAACTCCAATGAAGATGTTGCTGTGGTTGTTACAAAAATCGCTATAAAAAATCTTTGTGAAGAGCTGTCATTTTAATAACACGATTCACTCACATGGCAGTTCAAGCACTCCCAAACAGCACACTTCATACATTCTCCTGAGTCCATACGGCCCAAGACAATTAGAGACTTGTTTCATTACTAATGAGCTTAACACTCTCAACGCAATATGTTTTTTACAAAGCTCAAAGGACAGCTTTCGCGTTTTTCATTCTAGCAGAAGTGGAAGAGGTAATGTTTTCTATTTCCGTTTAGTAATGGAGCTAACACACTCACATCTCTAACCAATGCATCTGTTCTGCTGCACTCCGAAGCCGTGGGTAGTTTTCCATTAAGTCAGCTATTGCATTGTCACAAGATAGTGGCCTAAACAGCTTGAAATACATTTGACCTACTCATTTGTATCCATAGCTATCTGGTATTCCCAAAGAGCTGTAATGGTCTGTGATTACACTCTGGGGGAAGCCCTCTTGATTACCAATGCAGGTTTGGAGGAGGGGGACTGCTGATTACCAGTGCAGGGTGGGGGGAGGGGGACTGCAGCAAACGGCTCCAAAATGGCTACAAAAATACTGATTAAAAACCCCTAATATTATGTCCTCTATCTGATTTTATTAGGTTTGCAAAATATTTTGCAAATATACATTAATAGGATCTTTTTTCTGGCCTGTTTTATGTTTCCATTGAATACCGCTATACTGATTTGCATCAATCAAAATATTTAACAAGATTTAACAAGATTGCCATCCCAAACAACAAGTTCCAGATGGCAAGTGGACAAAGAAGCCATTGGCTTATCGAGAATGCAACAATTTTATCATCTATGTGTAGCCCGCCCTTATCATATATCTGTCAATTCTATTTTTAAACATATTCACACTACTAGCATTAACACAATCATTTGGCAGCTTGTTCCATTCATTTATCACCCTCTGTGAGAAAGAGTACTTTCTCATGTCCAACCTACACTGTTCCTTAACTAATGCTGCTTTGTGTCCTCTGGCACTACTGCCTTCTTTAAGTTTGAAGAATATATTCCTATCAACATCCTCATAACCGTTCACTATTTTAAACACTTCTATTTGGTCTCCTCTTAGTCGCCTGGTCTCTAGTGTTGTCAAACCACAGTGTAATAAACGGCTTTCATAACTTGTTTTTCATCTTCTTAATTTTCTTTTCTATCATTTCAGGAATTACAAATAACTGCCCCAAATGTTCTGATTTATTGCCCTCAAATTTAGTCAATGGAACTGGAAGTGAGCTGATATCTTCTGTGGTAAAAACTCAGCAGAAATACTCATTCAGGACCTCTGCCATTTGAAACCTGTCTGAAATTATGTTTCCACTGTTGTTTTCGAGTGGTCCGATCTCGAACTTTCTGTTTACTCCTTACATAAGCATAGAAACTCTTGCTGTCATTTTTTATATTACCTGCCAATTTTTTTTCAAAGGTTCTTTTAGATTTTCTAATATCAGTTGTAGCTAGGTTAAGTGCCTCTTTGTAGCTTTTGTAGTCTTCTACATTTCCAGTGTGTTTATATATCCTCCACAGCATCTGTTTGTGAGCAATTTTTCTAACAGCCTCTTTTGACAGGTGTTTCTTCCTGGACCTTTTCCCTTGTTTTTTTAATGGAAAACATTTCTCAATAATGCCCTTAATCTCATATTTTAAACAAGTCCAGCATTCTGTTGCTGTCTTGTTCTTCAGCAAGTTATTCCAATCTATATTTGCTAGATATGTTCTCATCTCTTTATATTTACCTTTGTTGAAGTTCCTCCTCCATTGTTTTTATATGTATTCCCAGCTTTTACTTTTATATTAAATGGTAACTTGAACCGAAAGGTTCGTGTACTTTAACATTGTCAACTAATTAATTTTGAGAAGACAAAATTAAAACACATTCCCACCTCTGGTTGGTTCCAAGACATGTTGTGTAAGGAAACAATCCTGTGTTAGAAGTAGAAACTGATGGTCGTCACCTCCAGCACTCTCTAATGATTCCCATTGTATATGGCTATGGTTAAAATCACCCATTATAACACATTCCCCCTTGCTCACCTCCCTTATCGCCTTTTGTAATTTTACATCTTCCTCTTGTCCTATGTTAAGACTACGATAAACTACTCCTATTGTTAATGTTGAGTTCCTTAACTATGTTACACCAAATTGCTTCCTCACAATCTGCTTCACTTTTCAGTGTTATTTCATATGCTTGGATAGATTCTTTAATATATAAAATTACTCCACCTCCCCTTCTTTCTCATCTATCCTTCCTAAACATTACAGAGCCTGTCAGTGCTAACTCAGCATCTACCATATCTTTATTTGCCATTGATTCTGTGATGCCTATTACATGAGGATCAATATCTGCTACCATAATGTCTAACTCACTTTTTTATTTACTATGCTCCTGGCATTTAAACATACACATTTAAGTTCATTGTCTGAAATTATTGGTGAACATTTCTTTGGATGTGTATTTGTAGTAGTACTCCTTTGAGTTTTCTCTGTCAGTTCCCCCTGCGCGTCTAGTTTAAATAATTTATGGTACCTGTGCCCTCGTCGACAAGTCTAACAAACTCACACCCAAGAACTGCAGCACCCTTCCCTGTCAGATGAAGTCCATCTCTTGTGAAAAGTCATCTCTTCCCACTAAGTTTAACCACATGTTAACGAAGCCTACGCCATCCTCCATACATACCTTCTGTACTTGTGTGTTGATCGCCATCCTCCTACAGTTCCTATATTCCTCACCCCTGCTTCCCATTATTGGTAATATCACCGACAATACAATCTGTCCAACTTGTGCCTCTTTAAGTATCTTGATCAACCTCCTGTACTTATCAACAATGGCCAATGTTCCCTCCTTCTCTGCATTGTTCATTCCCACATGCACGAGAACAGCACCTCCCGTGCCACCACCCATGACATGTCCTGCTTTCGCTGCTATATCCTCTATTTTTGCGCCTGGTAGGCGTACTGTTATATCATCTCCTCTATTTACAATTTTATCCACTTTCCTAATGATGGAATCCCCCATAAATACCTGGGCTTTCCTCGCCTTCCCCTGCGATACTACATCAGCAAAGCTCCTTTCGCACACTATGCCCCCTTTCTCTTCTATCATCAACCTTTACATCTATCTTACCACCTGGCAATCCCTCTCCACTCACCCGCTTACCTTTCTTTTGTTGTATACTCTGTCTCCTGTCATCTTCCTTCTTCTTACCAGCTTTCTCCCTCACATTGCCACTGCTCTCCTTGTTCTCACCACCTCTGTTCTCCTCGTTCTCACCGCCTCTGTTATCCTCGTTCTCACAGCCTCTGCTCTCCTCGGTCTCACCACCTCTGCTCTCATCATTCTCACCACCTCTGCTCTCTTCTTTCTCACCCTGTCATCATCAATCATCTGCCTGCACCTCTGCCCATGAATTTGCACACCCAGACTTTGCAAAATCTATTCAGCTGTCACAGCTAGAGCATGTCAAACTACGTTTCACCTTTACTTGGCATTTGATTGGCGCCATGTTAGAAATTCAATTTATATTTGTTTATAATCCGTTTATAATCAGTTTATACTTGGTAGTCTTCACAAAGTCTGTTTTAGTTTTGTAATACACACTTTATGCAGAACAACAACGCAAGTCAGGTATAGATTGAAGTAGGCCAACTTAATGACATGTAGTTTTATTAATAATAATCGTGTAAACATCAATAATCAAGTGACAAATAACCACGGCAAGCATGCCGGCCCCAGACTGCTAATTTAACATAATAGATATAACTCGACAACGTAATAAGTGTGTCAACCAATGGTAACAATATCATGACTACTAAATACATCACTACAAGCTAATATGTTTATTTTACCATGTGGGTGGGGGTCACTCCGCCACCAGGTCACCCAAAATTACAATGTGACCGACCGCCACCAAACATTTATGCTATTTTACTTATGTGTTAATTAAATTCACAACTACCGCCTTGCAACTTACTTTCTATGTAACAGCTGACGATAACGAAACGTAATATCGCTCGCGTTAATGAAATTTCAGTGACCTTCTTTAAATTACATTGAATTACTACCTATGGCTAACTTTTAACAATAAATGTTGCTAAAACAAAACTGACCACAACAAACCTTAATTATCGCTCACGCTACCGAGTCTTCGGAGATGTACGTTATAACCTACCCTTAATACTCCTATAGCAAAATTTTAACAGTAACTATTGCCTAAACAAGGATTCTTGTAAGTTTATGTTTAATATACACTTAATAATAATACTTATCCGATCAATATTCCATGCTTTAGACAAATATCCAATCCACCCAATTAAATTCCGTGTTCTCCTCAAGATTTCCCAATATGCATATTGTACCTCCTCGGAGAAATATCCGGACACAAATTTAAATATGACATATTACATTTAAGAATGTAATTACTGCAACCACTAGGCATAACCTCAGTCAGTTTTCACCCAGTTGGCTCGCTGCCAGATTTAAACTTCCAGTTTCCTTTATATCTTTCCAGACACAGCATGTTGATGGCTTTGCACAGTTGGCCAGTGCTCGATCTTTTTATGGTCAAAATGTCAGACTTGCTTTCTAACACTTGCTTCAATGAGTAACTTTCCGCTGTGTCGCATCTGCGAACAACATGCTGTGTTTCTAAGAAGACATTGACCCTGATTTAATTTAATGTGATTTGGTGTTTCGCAGATGTTTGGTATTAGCCAGTGAAGAGTAAATGGAAAATGCCATCAATATTATTGTGGATACATTTAAGATATTGTGGATTATTATCGATTTTCTATTCCTGGACAAGAATATGTCAACTTGGCAATAGTTGACAACTTGACAAAGTTGGCAATACAATACAACTATAAAGAAATTTCTGCATTTAATTGTATTAAATCTGTTATTTATAAATTTCCAGCAAAAAACAACTGTGAAACATGTTGGATAAGTACCAATGATGTAAATGGCATTATTATTGGTGATTACATCTGATTCAGTTATTTAAAACTAGATTATAAACAAGTGTTATCACTAATGGAATTTTACGTATTACTTTTTGTTTTTATTCTGTTTTCTATTTCACGTTTAATTTTTTAATCAGGTATTGAATGTCGGATGAATCTCTTTGACGATTTGTTGCCAAAACAGATTGAGGAAAAATTAGCACAGTTGCTATGTGATTGGAAGTTTTAATAACACCTACGAAAAGAAACATCCAATCTAGCTAATGTTATCTATCTTAAGCCAACCAATGGGTAATAATCAAGAGAAGGTTAAGACGCTGAACTGATTCATTATTTCTTTTATGATTGCTCTCACAGAAGCATAAGAACGAGGAAGAACCACTTGCTGCATGATATGAGGTTTTAATCTTGTCACTCGATCATTGTCGTCCACGGATCTAAATCAGTACCGATTTGCAATTTGGTACACAGACAAATATTCGGTAAACAACCTTTCAGTTTAATTTGCTCTAAAGTCTTATTAATAGATTGATCTCCGGAAATGTTATTTTTTGAATTGCAAATTGGTATTTGTCCATGCAATATATTATGTTCAGGTAAAAAAATGTTTGATGCAGAGAAAGAATTAACAAATAGTTAAATAATGATAATAATAATAATAATCTAACTGTTGAAAGCAAGAATTCATAATAATTATAATATGAAAACTTCTTTTGCGACTAAGTTAGGGAAGCAGAAATAAACTTTGTGTTTTTAACAAAAAAGAAATGGTTAATTGCTAAAAATCTGAATGTGCAGTTCTAAAAAGTGTAATTTGCTTATTTTTTATACTGACAAAGCGATTTTGATCAGTCACCCACAATGTGTTATATACCGGTTACTGGGCCACATGCTTTGAAGAATACCTTGACTGTATAACATGAGAGCTGTTTAGAAGAGAAATAAGCTGGCATCCAGTTGCATGCTCTTTCTTATGTATGTTCTGGCACTGACCATTTGAAGATGAGGATGTCATCTCTGGATCAAAGGGACATCAGTAAGCTGACCCTTAGACTGGCCAGACCGAGGGATCTAAAGTGTCATCATCTGTCTTAGGTCAAGCGGACAGACGTCCAGGTGCTCACCTTAAAGGCACATCTGAAAATGACATGACCCAAACTGGCACATAAAAAAGGCATATTGAAAAAATAGCACATACAGTCGTGCCTTGTTATTGCGTGCCCCGTTATTAAGTGGATTCGGATATAAGGTGGTCGGTCATGGACTCCGATTTTCTGCTGCCAGGGGAAATGCCAAATGGGCCTGCTTAAACCTACTTAGAATTGCTTTGACAATTCTCCAGAAACATTAGGTGTCACGTGTTAACGTGTTGTTTGTTTTGCGATGCCGCTGACATCAGTCGCTGTTGCTGGCTTCGCTTCGGCGGTTTGTAAATCGCAATCGAGATTCACAAATATGCCTTGCGTAAAAATCACATAAACAGTCTTAAATGCAACTTAGTATGCAATACCAATATAACACTGGGGTGAACTGGCATGCTTCCGTTGCATCGTAAATCTAATCGTTTTCGCAACACAAAACCAACATGTCAAATGCCTAACCCATGGCGCTACTGGTGGCAAAAATATTAATTTGTCATCCGCATATGAAACGATGAATCGATGTTAAGTGGTGCATCATAACTTTATGCTTAGGTGGAGATTGGTTGAAAGACAAAGTGAAATAATGATTAATTCTACCTATTGTCGTTTTCTATATTTAATCAGCTTACATATTATGTGTGTCAAACCATATACATTTTTGGCTGCTCAGATCCATGTTATTATTTTCGAATCGTAGGCCTATTGGTCCAGTACATCATCATCGTAGCAGATCTATTCCATAGCGGTGTACATACATGTATTTTATTCAGTTCAAGATTCAACAGGGTGTTGCATTTTAAAATAATACGCATTGATGCTCGTTGTTGTATAATAAGCTCTACAAACTGCATATTGGTGTATAAGAAGGTGCTGCAAGCACACAGTGGCTTCGACAGCGTTCTTGAACTTGGTGCAGTGGACAGCGATCGCTGTTGTTTAGCAGCTCCCTAGTGGCAGGTATAGGAACACCTAACGCACCTCGCATACAGCATGATCCAAAATCGTGGACCCCGACCACCGCATTATAACAAGGCTCGACTGTAATATAATGACAAAACTGACTTAAGGATGAAAATGGTGTATTTGAGCATGGTGTATTTAGGATTTGTCTCTGTTTAATTGATGCATTTATAGTCAGTTTGTTTGATCCTGTTTGTTAATGAGAGGGCAGGAAGGATTGGAGCAGTTCCTCTGATCTTAGCATGAACATCCACCATGAACATCCACCATGAACAATAAAGAATTCAATATAAATCTAACCGTGAGCATCTGCCATGCATGAACAATTAGATTTTTCATTATTTTGATGATTAAACTGAACAATTTTGTGGACACAACGTGCGTGTAACCAGATATGTTTGATGTGATTAAACTACTACTACTATGATATTTAAATGTGCCATTTTTGTCCTTAATTCAGTTGTGCCATTGTAGTGTGTGCCATTTTGGGTCATGCCATATTGGGTCATGCCATTTTGGGTCATGCCATTTTCATTTGTGCATTCATGGTGGAACACCGTTATCCAGTTTTCTGTTTGATTCATGAACCGGGCCTCGATCTGTGGGTGACAGCTCATTATTGGCTTTTCCATTGATGACCATGTTAACGTTTTTAGTCCTGAGAGCATAGTATCGATTGAGATTTTATCTCAGTGGTACACATCGTGTCAATGACTTGCTGCACAGTTTTAGTCAAATCCTACAATTTTTTTCTAGAAATTAACATAGCAGATGCTACTTGTCAGATTTTCTCAAAAACAGGATTTTGTCTACATACAGGGATCCTTCCTTCATTGACAGATCATTATTCTGATAACCAGCAACTAAAAATGTGATCTCTTGTGCAACAGAAGTGGTGTGGTCAACAACTGCACCTTTTCTAACATGCTAGCTTTTGTGTGGAAATCAGTTGTTTAGTTTTTTTTAAATCATCAGGCAAACTATTAAATTATTTTCAACTGGGCCCAGTTAAAGTTTGGCAAAAAAGGCAAAAGCACACTATAACATCAGGCTGTTCATACTTTCGCAAGTTACCCAATCTAACGGTCAAAGTCAATTCTTTCAATCATTTGAACAAAAGTATACATTCTTTCATTGAACACAATGACTGCCTGTAATACTTAAAGTATTCACACACTACAGATTTGAACAGTGATTAACCTGATTCACGATGGGCTAAATTAATTGAGGAGGGAGATTTAAGTTGGCTCTCCCTACTATTATATGTCTTACTTGATTGTCTTTCTCATTAACCTACCTCCGTTTCACCTCATTTGGACGGTGGAAGTCCTGCAATCCATTTCAAAATTCACTCTGTGTCTTCAGTAAACGGCTGCCATTACAGAGTCTTCCAGACATATGGGGCCATTATGGCCCAACAAATGCATGCAATCTGCAATTACGATTTCTAGTAACTGTTGGCAGTGAGATAAGGTTAGCCAGGCAATCACTTTGAAGGTGTCATGTATCATAGGAGATGGGACTCAGAACAGGAGATGAATCTCAACACTGCATCCTGTTGGCATCCACTGCTGGCTTGATTGAAACATTTTCACCATCAATAGGGATTGTTCCTCTACGATAATGACACAGTGCACTGCCCAATCTGCTGAAGATGGATAGTAGTTAATTAAAGCATTGCTGTCATTATCATGAGATCTTCCATGTTCCATTTCCCCTCCAAGGATCCGAATGGTAGTTTGAAGTGTGAAATTAGCTTTGTACAACATCTCTTTGTACAACATCTCTTTGTACAACATCTCTTTATCTTTTTTCTTGGTTTTTGGTTTTTACTCCCAACAAAAAGTGCTAGCTAGATGTTTCACTCGTATTTAGTTGTATTGTTTAAATAAGAATTGTCTGTGCTAGGCCTCTGATCAAAACCCACTGTTCGTGGACACAAATCATGGTCGTGAATATAATGACTCAATTTATAAAATATTTATAAAAATAAAGACAAACAATGTGAAAGTTCCCTTGTTTCATGCTTTTCCTTCAGTTGTGTAAGTCCAGATTGTTTTGAGTATGAAGAAATGTGAATCTCTTTGTTTTTTTACTTAATTATTTTTATGTTATTTTTCAATTTGCATATCCTGTTTAGGATATTGCTGCCCCAGTTGTTTTGTGAAATCAGTGTCTCTCTTCAGCTGTTCCTCCGGCCATTGGGACAGTTTCGAAGACATCTGTGATGTGTCCTTCCCTCTTCCTTGTTGTGGTTTGCCTCTGCTTCTTTTCCCTTCCACTATTCCCTCTAATGTCATCGTTAGCATTTGCGAACAATATTGTGTTGCTGCAAACCCACTTTGTAGTATTTGCCAATGTCTGTGTTAATGTGTATTTTACTTCCGTCGCCCAAGAAATGCTGACATGCCTGTTTATGAAATGCTGACATGCCTGTTTATGAAATGCTGACATGCCTGTTTATGAAATATTGACATGCATGTTTATGAAATGCTGACGTGCCTGTTTATGAAATGCTGACATGCCTGTTTATGAAATGCTGACATGCCTGTTTATGAAATGCTGACATGCCTGTTTATGAAATGCCATGCACCGGTTACACAATTCAGTGATTCTTTGGTAGTTCGTGAAGCAATCGGCATGCTGACATAACAGTGGTCTTGTTTGTTAATCACACTAATCAACAGTTCATTTTGAACACGATGTCACTTCTGTAACCGCATGTAAAATGTCACCCTGGCATTGTTTCTGTTCCTGTTTACATTGCCGATTTCCTCTTTCATGTTAACAGCATGTGTTGTTCTTAGTACACTTTGGGTCTAAATCATCAAGGCTAGGCCATTGGTATACTTGTCACATCAGTTTAAATGGCTGTTTGTGAGCGTTCGTTGCGAAACATTTATGCGTGTGAGGCCTCAGAATTAGCGCTATGAGCAAGCGGAACAGATTATTGCTAAAAAATGTCCAGTTTATGGTGCCATTATTGTAATGCTTCGACTGGCATGGGCATCAGAGCCAGACGAAATACATGCCCAGAATGTAGGTGCATAACAAACTTAATTTGTCCAGAGGACAGAAGAGATAGAGCGTCATACATGTGTTAATATGTCTCTCTTGACGCTTGGCTGTCATGAACTAGATTGCCGTCTGCAGCAACAAGTTCCAGATGGCAATTTTTCTGTTGTGTGTGGCTTGACCATATCGGTCAAGCCACATAGGGGTCATATTTCCCCAGTACAGAGGACGAGGTAAAAAATAATAAGAAGCGGTCAAAATTATGAAAAGCAGTAATATGTCGAGGTCACAATTTATGAAAAGCACAGTCACATGTCAGAGTCAAAATTGATGTCAGATAAGCACAGTCAAATGTTGAGATCGAATGTGATCATTCCCAGAACCTTTATGCAGAGTAAGATGGAGATTGAGGGGCACATAATGCTACCTGATGGGTGGTTAGATTAAGAAATCACAAGAGCAAATGGGCTTACTTTGTGTTGCAGCAGTGACAGGGTGAGAGGCACTAGTAATCCCATTGTACGTATTCATAGAAGACTAAAACAAACTCTGCATTGTTTGAGTAAGCAGATATTTTCTGAAACCATAAAATGTTCTGGTTACAAGTCTTCATGCTCTTTGAATAATGGATTAGCGAATGTCTGTACATTGTCTACTGCTCTCTGGCTGTTACCAACTGACCACATGTAAGGTGACTTCGTAGCACATTTATAGTTGGAATAAGATTCTGTTTCAAACATATCAGATAACTATCTGATTTGTTCGAAACAGAATCTTATAATATATAATTATTTGATTTGAACCCCACTCTAAAAAATGTGAACCCCCCAATAATATGAAGGTATAATTTTTTAATAAATGTGAACCCCCTTTTTAAAAAAATGTGAACCTGCTCAAGCGTGAAGCCCTCTCCAATATTATATATTTTTCATAAACGTGAACCCCCCTTTTCCACAAAAGTTAACCCCCTTCTCAAAAGCGTGAACCTCCAGTAATATGAAGATAATATTATTTTCATAAATGTGAACCCTCTCTTTCTACAAAATGTGAACCCACTTCTCAAAAGCATGAAGCATGAACTCCCCCTCGTAAAAAGCACGAACCCACCAAAAATATGAAAATAATATTATTTTCATATTTTTGGAGGTTTACATTTTTGAGAGGGGGTTCATGATAACCTTTTTTGAAAAAAGGAAGGTTTATATTTTTGAAAAAGGGGTTAACAGAAAGGGGGTTTATCTGAACCCCATTGCAATGGGCCTGTTTAACCTAAAAATGGGCAGTCAAGATGTTAAAATACCACATTCGACCTATTAAGTGTACATGCCCTAATTAGTATACACCCCAGGATTCATAATTGTAATATGATTAGTGTAGACCAATCTGGTGTTAAACAGTTGGCACCACTTTTCAGTTGTTCTACACTAGTCACTAAATTACACCACTAGTGTTAAACAGTTACCTTATTGTCTAGAGGAAAAAATTGGTGTCTCTTATAAGAACAGATTCCCTGACATTTTTCCATGGCCCAATTTTCAAAATTTTCAAAAGTGCTGTATGTTTATTTAATCAAACATGATATATATAACATGATTTAGTGTTATAAAAATGTTCAATACCTTTAACACTTAAAATGATGAACCAGGAGAGCTCTAGTTCTCTATCGCTTGTTGCCGGGTACCCGAATTAAAGTATGTATGCATATTGATTAATTCCCCGAATGGATTGACCCATTTAGGCATGCACTTATACATAATAAATCACCCCCAAAATTTGCACAGTCACATTTATTTGAAGTGGTAGTTAAGACTCCTACAAAAAATATTGTATGTGAAAAGAGCCGATGTAGAGGGCACTTTTGGTTGTGCACAGCAGAAGCAGGTATATTGTATGCATGCACTCCTCTTTCAAAAGCTCCTGGAAAACAGCTGGGGATGTCTTAATGTGAATATTACATTGGCCCCTAGACAAAAGATCATTTTCCAAAGCAGGGTAGAAGTGTTTTCTGACATCTTGGAAGACATAGAATTGATGTGTCTCCTAGACACTCACAGTTAGCTGTGGGCCACACCTGACGAAAGTCTCCTGGCTTAGACATGGCAGATATTAAGAATTAAAGACCCACTGTGGCTCCTGCATAGTTCCCCCCACCCCACTGGGGATGAGCCAGCATCTTTAGAGCTGGCACAAGGATGTCCAGGCTGTTAGTGTTAGAAGACCACTTTGTGTCCTGCACTGCCAATGTGTGTCCTTGTGAATGGCTGTTACAAGGCTGTCCAATTAATTGCTGGGTTGATGCTATTAGTGTCTGTGTAAGAAGCCACTTAGAGTCCTGTCACGGCAGTTGTGAGAGACAAATGAAAATCCTGTAGAATGTCACATTGCATCTCGTCTCATGCCGAAGATGTTGCTGCATGCACTCAATTGATTTATCTTGAAACCGCATGCTGTCCCTTTAGAGTCAACACCTACCATATGGCGTATAATGCAGGTAAATTACCTACTTCAGTTGCAAGCATGCACCGTTTAACACGGGAATTGACTGTGATTGTTAGATCGGGTAACTAGTGAAATTGTGAACAGCCTTGTAAAGTTATGTGTTAGTATATAGAGCTTTTACTTTTTTCCCTGATAATTTAGTAGTTTTTTCAATGATTTCAACAGAACATTTATTCATATATATATACACACACACACACACACACACACACACACACACACACACACACACACACACACACACACACACACACACACACACACACACACACACACACACACACACACACACACACACACACACACACACACACACACACACACACACACACACACACACACACACACACACACACACACACACACACACACACACACACACACACACACACACACACACACACACACACACACACACACACACACACACACACACACACACACACACACACACACACACACACACACACACACACACACACACACACACACACACACACACACACACACACACACACACACACACACACACACACACACACACACACACACACACACACACACACACACACACACACACACACACACACACACACACACACACACACACACACACACACACACACACACACACACACACACACACACACACACACACACACACACACACACACACACACACACACACACACACACACACACACACACACACACACACACACACACACACACACACACACACACACACACACACACACACACACACACACACACACACACACACACACACACACACACACACACACACACACACACACACACACACACACACACACACACACACACACACACACACACACACACACACACACACACACACACACACACACACACACACACACACACACACACCACACACACACACACACACACACACACACACACACACACACACACACACACACACACACACACACACACACACACACACACACACACACACACACACACACACACACACACACACACACACACACACACACACACACACACACACACACACACACACACACACACACACACACACACACACACACACACACACACACACACACACACACACACACACACACACACACACACACACACACACACACACACACACACACACACACACACACACACACACACACACACACACACACACACACACACACACACACACACACACACACACACACACACACACACACACACACACACACACACACACACACACACACACACACACACACACACACACACACACACACACACACACACACACACACACACACACACACACACACACACATATAGTAAGTTGAACACACACATATATATATATATGTGTGTTCGACTTACTATATAAATATATATATATAATATATATATATATATATATATATATATATATATATATATAGTAAGTAGAACACAGATTGTGGAGATTTTGTGTCGAGGGGGCTTTTATCACTGTCTGCTTTTGTCTGTGGAGCTTTTGTACTGGAAATATATGACATCTAAGTGCTTGTACATTGTACATATGTAATTCAAAACAGGATGTTAAACGTGTATATTCTAGTTGACAGGTGAACGTAGGTTAATTAAATTTGGAAAGCTGATCCTCGAAGCAGGTGGCAGTTTTCCTTTGGGAGCAAGTGGTTGATTCTGTATTTCTTTGTTAGTTATTCACCATTATTGGTGCCAACCTTATTATTGTCAGCGAGATAAGTTGTTCCATCTGCAGATATTCATTGGCATAGTGGGGCTTTTTATATCGGCAGGATGTCCTGGTGATTGACCTCCCTTGTATGGGTTTGTTCCTAATTGCACACGCACACACGTAATAGCAGCAATTTGGCTTCAGTCAATCTGTCAGTCTTTATTTTGGTCTTATTTTGGGTAAGTGGTTAGTCAAAAATCCAAAGCAAAAAATGCTGCAACCTACAAAAGTTGAGAGATTGTAAGGAGCTCTCAGCTGTGCAAACATTGGAAGATATTATGTGAAAAAAACATTTTCCACAATGTGCATAATATAATGTTACACATTTATGCGTTACTGTAAAGAAATGTGTAGTAATTTTACCAGATGCTCCATGAATACAATTGTATGTAATGTAATGAGCACAGTAAGTCTATGCATCGAATAGACACACAGGAAACTCATTAGCATGTCTTGGGGGATTTCTCTTGCTGAGACCTTCCTTATTCAGCCTTGATCCTTAGCAGAACATGTAATTATTTCAACCTGGCAGCGTTGCAATGATCATCAATTAACAGCCTTCGTGTTTGCATTGTAGAAATGTATCTGATGTGAATGTGAATCTGAAACAATGTTCTCAAGGCTCTTTAAGAGCCAACTGAGATGCATTTAAGCACATAGGTTTGACGCAGCTAGTAGCAGTTAAGTTGATCTTTCTGGGTGTGTAGATGTTTGAACTCTTCTTTTTTGAAGTTGTTGGTATTTGATACAGGATGTGTGTGTGTTGTCTTCCGGATATCTATTTTATTAAGTTGTTTTCTTCATCCTCCTCTCTAATTTACTACACAATAAAGGGATTCCCCATTTTATAACTAAACCAAACACTTGATTGGTGTTTAATAAATAATAATATTAATAATAGTAATATTATTAATAATATTATTATTAATAATAATAAATTATTAATAATATTATTATTAATAATAATAAGTTTTTATGTCAGACATGCAAATATCCACAGAAAAAATTAGTACTTATAAATAAAAACGGTATATTTAAAATATATAACTGCAATTTCGATGTACAATACATGTTGATAATTGCAATGTTCTTGGATGATAGGATTCACCGACTTGTCAATCCTAGTCATTTAGCTATAAATAGCCTTTCTGGTGATGCCTACAAGAGTTGACATTAGTAGCAGCTAACATGTGGCTAGCATCTCATAGCAGCCTGTTAAGAGTCCTGTATGAAGAATGTGGCTCCTTGTGTTCAAGCATATATCTCTAGGGAATCATCCCCTTGATCTACCCCATCCCCAACACCCCTCACCCCTCCCTGTTCCTCTCTCTAGCCAGTCCATCAGGGTGTTTAACCAAGACTGTTGTAGGTGAGTTTCTTATGGACTGCTAGGTAGTTAAAAGTCTGGACTACATTGGTAAGTCTGCATTTACTTGCCATATGACCATGCTGTCACCTAGGGACCAGTGTATTAACTAGCTTGCAACTGGTTGATGCAGCTATGCGAGTGCTGCCATCTAGGAATGACATGTCACATTAATTTCCTGGTCCACCAGGTGGTAGCTCTTGAAGTTGCGCGAGTTGACAGATTGATGGACACATTTGAAGGAGTTGAAATATTATATAAGATATTTAAACAGATTGCCATCCAAAGCAACATCTTCCAGATGGTGAATACAGTGTTAATGCGTGTTTAAACATGTTTTTGCAGTTGTTATTCTGCAGTGACCTACAGTTATCATTTTATTACCAAACCCTATCTTGGATGTGCAACTTGTGACTAGAGTAAATCAACTTGACCATACCAGTGGCAACAGTAAATACCGTTTATTTGTAATAATACAATAACATAACAAGAAAAATATTAATTAACTTTTTAGGATTCACAAGTCAGATAAACTGATCAAGGACTTACAGTACTAATACAATAATTTAAACATAATTATTGTCTACATAATAAATACATTAATAAAAGATATTTAGAAATAGATGTAGTTTCAGTGGATTCACCAGGTGGAAGCACTGAAGCAAGATTTGTTCTGTAGGTTGTTGTTAGGTTTCTTTCGTTTAGTAGGCTTCTATAGTATATATAGCTATGAAGCTTCCAAAGTGAATAGATATGAGGCTTCCAAATAAACAGATTTGAGGTTTCCAAAGTGAATAGATACAAGGCTTCCAAAATGAATAGATAAGAGGTTTCCTAAGTGAATAGATACAAGGCTTCCAAAATGAATAGATATGAGGTTTCCAAAGTGAATAGATATGAGGCTACCATTGCGAATATTTTTTACCTAAGTCCTACTCAGAATTTCGTTTTAATCATATTGCAAGCAAACTTCTGAAGAAAATGAATTAGCATTGCTGAAAAAGAAAATTTTATTATAAAAATTTGGTGCAACTTTATCATTTCTGTATGATGTCTCCCGTCATACTGTGGGGTCTTCTCCTGATGTGGACTGGAGGATGATGAACAATTCCACAGACTAGGCACTTATGCAGAGACTGAGGTTTGCTTCCTTGATTAGTGAGATGACCTTTGGGAATATGAACAGTGTGAGGTTATCTGAGCAGTAAGACTGCTTGTTGTCCTATCCATCTGCCTGGTGCGGTGGGACTCCAGATAAGTCAATAAGAGATGTTGTTTTGTCACAATGCCATGCAGCCACAGGGTGCTACAACCTCCTGGTAGGCAAGGTCTTATTAGCATCTTCTCATCTCTCCAAGAGGTGCTTTTTGTGGTGTTCATGTTATTGTACAGATGGTGATCTTCTCACTGTAGCTGGCAGGCTGCCATGTAATATCTTTGTAGATGGTCAGCGATGCAGGAAAGAGGAGTGTATGTTGTCTATCTGGCTGGCATGTTTATTTAGCTTTATTGTGTGAGAGCAACATCAGGTCTGGTGACGTTGGTCTGAGAAGGTTGACGGTATCACATGTAACAGGAGTGGTTGTATGTCTTATCCAGTCTGTCTGTATGTCCTTTATTCCCTCACTTCCATATCCATCTCATCCCCCTTTCTCTCCCTTGCTCTCACTCTCTCCCTCCCTCTCCCTCACCCCTCTCCCCTTCTCCCTCCCCCATCTCTCACCCTCTCCGTCTCTGTCACCCCCTCTCCCTATCCCGCTCCATCCCTCTCCCTCACTCCTTCCCTCCCTCAGCGTCTTGTCCCTCCCTCTACCACGCTCCCCTTCCGCTCTCCACATCTGGGCTGCACTTTGAACATGGACGTTATCTTTACAATGAACTTACGCTAAACTTATGACATTGCATTGTTAGGAGGCGCCTCCTGTAGTTGGATGTGGTCTTGTTCTAATTCACCAGTTGTCTCCCAGTTCCCTGACTGCCTGCAAAATTTTTTACATCACTATCAGATAAACGGAAGTTGGTTTATGCATAGTAAACTGCTTTTTAATGTGATTTGACTTTATTATCGGCACATAAATCGACAGTTGGCCAGATTCACTAATGACCAATCCGTCAGAGTTGATTGTTTATCGACTTTCCCGTTGTGGCACAGGAGTAGATGTTTAGTGGCATGAACAGTTCTTCTGTATTGAATGTGTGATAATTTATATGACGTGTGATAATTTATGTGACGTGTGATAATTTATTGGCCTGCTAGAGGAGGAATAAACGTGATCACTCATAATAATCTTTGATTAACAGCATCTGGAGGTTTACATATTTATGGCCAATTTCGAAGCATAGTGGACAGATTATAAATGTATGTCGCAATAGGCATAATCAGAGCTACACCTGGACATGTAGTAGACAGGAAGGCCAGGTATGCAGGAAAGTGATTATCCCAAACCAGTGGCTATGAGCTACAAAACTATCTGGACTCATCTTTTAATATCTAGTTTCATTGCCCTACATCACTTTAAGTGTTTTTCATAAGTAAGTTATCTTCATCCATCAGTTTAATTGATCGTTGTATTCTTTCTAGCTGATACACATACATATGTGGATATTGCCTCCACATATGTATGTGGACTTAGCAGATTTGTAACTGGAATAGAAACACCAATTCCAATTACAATTCCAAAATTGGTAATTGGAATTGATGACAGTGTAATTGGTATTTTCAATTACTTTTCAATTACCTTTTTAATTAGATTATGTAATTTTTTAACTCAAGTTATTCACCACAGATAAGCAATAAAATATATGTTACACATATGTTATGTTGGAATTAATATTATTAAATACCATGTTGGTTTGCCATTATGAGGGTTAGAATTTAGCCTAAAATGTGTTTGGGCCACACTGCTAAAATCTAGGGTCTGCCACAAAAACTGGGGGCCAAACATGGTTGGCATGTAACGAAGTAAAAGTACTTCGTTACAATACTTGAGTATATATTTCAAGTAATTGGCATGTAATGAAGTAGAATTTTGCCTAAATACTTTTACTTATAACAAAGTAGTTTTATTTAAAGTAACGTGACTTTTTACTTTGTTCTATTTGTTTACTTCGCAATATATTTTCGTTACATTTTTAGCGAAACCGCTGCTGCTGGTGGCGCTCCGCCGTCAATGACATTTCATAAACTGTGCATAGTCGCCAGGCCAAAATCTATTAATATCATCCAACTGCATGCCAGTTCATGATCATATTTGCATACAAACCTCTTTGGGAAATCGACGCAACCACTGTTTTATATATACGTCAGTGAACGAAGTCTGCCAAATATTGGCATAGGTTAGGTCAAGGCCGTTAACATGAAATGTCACTTCGAGCGCATTGCCATCGAACTGGGTGCGAAAAGTCCTGGGCTGAGGTCCAGGCAGATAGTTTTAATTTTGAGTGTAGGGGATGCGCAAGGATGAAGGAAATAGAGGTGGAGTTGAAAGAGCTGAGACTGCTCGTTGTGGCAATGGTGGGAAGGGATCAGGGGAGTTGTGCCAGTAGTTCCGGTGAGGGAACAGTAGACGATAAAGTGGGGAAAGACACAAGAGATGCTAGGGAGAGCTCACCTCAGCCTGGGAGGAAGCTGAGAGGAGGGAAGGTGACAGGTCATAGGGAGACAGGACGTAAGGAGACGGGAAGGAAAGGAGCGGGAGGGAAGACAACCGGGGTGAAGGAGAGGGGAGTAGGGGAGACAGGAGGGAAGGAGAAGGGAGTGGGGGAGACGGGAGGGAAGACAACCGGGGTGAAGGAGAGGGGAGAGCGGAGACAGGAGGGAAGGAGAAGGGAGTGGGGGAGACGGGAGGGAAAACAACCGGAGGAAGGAGAGGGGAGTAGGGGAGACAGGAGGGAAGGAGAAGGGAGTGGGGGAGACGGAAGGGAAGGGGTCAGGACAGAATGTGATGGAGGGGATCGAAAGGAAGAGTTATTCTGCAGCAGTGATAGAGGGGGTGAGGAAGAGAGCGAGGGTGTTTGTGGGGGATCTCGATAGTTAGGAAGACTGACAGAGTCTTAAACAAGGGAGATGATGTGGTGGTCTGCTTGCCTGGAGCCAAAATAGAGGCGATAACTGAGAGGGTAAAAACATCGTAGGCTCGGGTAAGGGTGGATCTGTTTTAGTACATGTAGGGACAAATAACGTAGAGAGGGAGGGTACAACTGCCATAGTTAGGAAATATAGGCAGTTGGTCAGAACACTAAAACAGACGCGGGTTGAGCAGGTAATACTGTCAGGGATTTTACCTGTGATGGGCAGGAGGGGTCATAAATATCGAAATTGTCGGGGATGGCAATTAACATGTTAGTCCAGAGGCTGTGTAGGAAGAGGAAGTTGGATTTGTGGATTTATGGGAAAGTTTTGTTGGGAGGGGTGATATGTACATGAAGGATGGGCTTCATTTAAGTGGAAAGGGGGCGGCAGTATTCGCAGACAAACTTTCAGCAGCAGTAGATAGCGACTTGGGTACAATGACAAATATTTTTGGAAGTAAACATTCTTTAAACTAGAAGTGCAGGGGGGTTACCTAGAGGTGTCTCAAGCAGAACAAGAGACCACTAGCACAGATAAACCAATATCAAATCATCCGAAAAACATCTCTGAAAAAGGTTATAGATGCGTATGTTTAAATGCAAGGAGCATAGTAAATAAGAAAAACGAATTAAACATTATGGTAGAAGATATTGACCCTCACATAATTGGTATAACTGAATCATGGGCCAACATAGATATAACAGATGCTGAATTAGGACTGACAGGATACGTAATGTTTAGGAAAGATCGAATAGGAAGAAGGGGCGGGGGAGTTATTTTATATGTTAAAGAATCTATTCAGGCTTATGAAATGAAACTAGAAAGGGAAGCAGATTGCGATGAAGCTGTTTGGTGCAAAATTGTTTCAGGAAATTCAAAATTAACTGTTGGATTAGTTTACCGAAGTCCAAACATAAACGAAGAGGACAACACAAAAATAAAAACGCTATAAAGGAAGTTAGTAAAGGGAATGTATCATAATGGGAGATTTTAACCATGGACACATACAATGGAATTCTCTAGAGAGCACAGGGATTGAGGATCAACAATTTCTATGTTTAATCCAGGATAGCTTTCTTACTCAGCACGTACTAGAACCAACCAGGGAGAAAATGTATTAGATATAGTTTTGTCATCACAAAAAGAATTAGTGGACAATGTAAAAATATTTGAACCATTGGGTAATAGTGACCATAATCAAATACATTTTGACATCAATGTAAAATCAGAAAGTAAAAATAAGAAAACGTACAAGAGAAACTTCTACAAAGGTAACTACAAAGATATGAGAAAATACTTAGCACAGCTAGATTGGAATAACATGCTGATGAATAAGACTGCAATTGAATGTTGGAATATTCTAAAATATGAAATTGAGAGTATCATTGATAAATTTGTTCCTTCCGAAAACAAGGAAAACGGTGTAGAAAGAAACACGTGTCAAAAGAGGCAATTAGAAAATAATGCTAAAACAAACTATGTGGAGGGTTTATAGGCGTACCAGAAAGGAAGAAGACTATGCAAAATACAAAGAGGCACTTAATGCAGCTACAACTGAAATCAGACAATCTAAAAGAAGCTATGAGCAAAACTGGCATGTAACATAAAAACTGACAGCAAGAGTTTTTATGCATATGTCAGAGTAAACAAAACGTACAAGACAAGGTTGGACCTCTAGAAGACAGTGCTGGAAATATAATATCACAGGGGTTTTTAATGGCGGAAGACCTAAATGGTTACTTCAGTTCAGTGTTTACAAAAGAAGATATTAGTTCATTACCAGTTGCTGATGCTAAATTTCAGGGGACTAAATCTGACTATTTAGGACCGTTAGTTGTAACTCCAGAATTGGTAGCTAGGAAAATAAAGGCAATGAAGGATAACAAATCACCGGGAGTGGATGGGATTCCTCCAAAATTACTAATGGAAACAGTAGATCAAATCAGTATACCACTTGCAAGAGTATTCAACTTGTCATTAAAAGAGGGAGTTGTTCCGTTTGAATGGAAAGAAGCAAACATCATACCATTATTTAAAAAGGGTTCGAGAAATAAGTCAGAGAATTACAGACCAGTGAGTTTAACGTCAGTGATTTGTAAATTATTAGAAAGGTTAATTAAAGACCATATGGTGGACTTCCTCGTTAAGCATAAATTATTAAATTCATCTCAACATGGATTCCTTAAAGCGAGGTCATGCTTAACAAATGTGTTATGTTTTTGGAAGAAATCACTAAGTGGATAGACGAGGGATCGCCAGTAGATATTATCTACTTAGATTTTCAGAAAGCTTTTGACAAAGTGCCACATCAAAGATTGCTACTTAAATTAAAAGCCCATGGTATCGGGGATAGCATAACTGACTGGATAGAACAATGGCTGACTGACAGAAGACAACGAGTTGTAGTAGATGGCGAAGTTTCAAATTGGAAATCGGTTTTGAGTGGGGTACCTCAAGGATCAGTATTAGGACCTATATTATTCTTAATTTATATCAATGACTTGGACGACAGTATAACAAGTAACGTACTGAAATTTGCGGACGACACAAAACTGTTTAGAAAGGTTAATACTGATGGTGATAAACAACATTTACAAAACGATCTAGACAGATTAGTGAAATGGTCTGAGAAATGGCAGATGCTGTTCAATTTTGGGAAATGTAAATGCCTACATACAGGACATGGGAACTTGAATGTAAACTATAAAATGGGAGCTACTGTTCTTGGTACTACTGTAAAAGAAAAGGACTTAGGAGTTACAATAAGCGCTGATATGAAAGTTTCAGAGCAGTGTGGTATTGCAGCTTCAAAGGGTAATCAAATTCTTGGATTGATTAGAAGAAACATAACATACAAGGGAAAAAAGTTAATTATACCTCTTTATAAAGCAATAGTTAGACCTCATTTAGAATACTGTATACAAGCATGGAGACCATATCGTAAGAAGGATATAGATACGCTTGAACGCATACAAAGGAGAGCAACTAAAATGATTCCAGAACTTAGAGACCTTAGTTATGAAGAACGCCTGAAAGAATGTGGTTTAACAACTCTAGAGACAAGGAGGTTAAGAGGAGATCAGATCGAAGTTTTTAAGATATTGAATGGGTATGAAAATATTGATAGAAATATGTTTTTCTCACTCAAGAAGGATAGCAGAACTAGAGGACATGAGGTAAAATTAGTAAAGGATCAATGTAGATTGGACATCAGGAAGCACTCGTTCTCACAGAGGACAGTAAATGAATGGAACAAACTGTCTACAGATTGTGTAACTGCTAGCAGCGTGAATATGTTTAAAAACAAGGTTGACACATATATCAGAAGGGCGGGTTATAAGTAGGTGAACATTGTTGGACTCTCGATAAGCCAATGGCTTCCTTGTCCACTTGCCATCTGGGCCTTTGGCTTGGATGGCAAATCTTGTTAAATCTTGTTAAACTTCACCGAATTTCGCCCATCGTCCGCAACGGCCTTACCGGCTTACGTCAGCATTAAATAGCATTTTTCTTTCACGAATATATTTCATATTGAGATGTTTAATAAATTCATAGTAATGATTACTGTACAGAACTAAAGAGCAAAGAATTGATACTTTGCCATTTGGCAGCATCTTTTCCAAGCAATGGCTTATTGAAGCCAACCCATAATAATCAGGGACAGGGACAGGGGCCTTGATAGGGCACACTTTTTGCAATTGCAGTTAGCAACAGCATTCCTTTGTTGCTCTGGTCTGTCTTCTGATCAATTCTAGCCCCAGCTGGTACCAGGTAACCAATACAGCTGCCTGCTATAGCCTGTTGTTTCAATGTTTATGTGAGCTGATAAGACATGTCTGGGAAGACATGAGAAGGTGCCTTAGGTGGGAGTTCACAAGCCAGATGGCTTCTTCAGGGAGGCGTCAAATGTCTTTGTTAATTTTACTATGGACAGTGCTAGGTGGTATTACCTCTGACCAGAGAGGCTACCACTACTACTGGACTTACCCTCTAGCTATATAGATACAACGTGCCTATACATATCCTGTTTTACAATCTAGCTCCTCCCATACCTCAGTGGAACAGGTTGATAAAGACAGATTGTGCCTCATCATTAATTAAGTTAATTATTTAACTAAAATTATTTGATGAGCTCTCATTAATGATAAAGTAATTTTCCAAGCCTCCAAGTGTTCACATGTTCAAGGGTGGTAGAACGACTGACCAGCTAAGGCTGTGTGGGAACACTTTGTTATAGGCAGAGTGGTTGCAAAACAGTTGCCAGATGCAAGCTTTGTAATTTATATAATATTACTCATGATTTTGTTGTTATTTCTAAGTGTTGTAATTTTACTTCTACTTTTACTTCAAGTACTTTTGAAAAGTAGTTTTACTTTTACTCAAGTATTTTTTTTACAAAGTACTTTTACTTTTACTCAAGTAGTTTTTAGGTGAATTACTTCTACTTTTACTCAAGTAAAAAAATTAAGTAATTCAGTCAACCCTGGGGCCAAACAGGTTGCATGAGAAAAAGCCATAATATAAATTTATTACAATGTATATACTTCTTTTGTTGCTTCCTTGTTTCAAACTGCTGTCCCAATGTTGTAGCTTTGATTGAAAAACTAATGCATTGAAAAGCTTTTTTGACCAATCACACGGACATGAAAAACCAGGGATGAGAATGGAATTTTTTTGGTGAAAATTTGCTGCCCTCAAGTTTTGATTATGCATTTAAAGGTGCTTAATCAATTCGATTGTTTTGCTAGTCTCACTTCAAATTAAGTTTGTGCAAAACCAAACCTACCTAGTATCCACTGCAACATGCTAGCTCGTTTGCGCAACTTTTGTATGTAGTTTTTGTGAACTCATCAGACAAACTATTAAATTAGTTAATACTTGTTCAAGCATTTACTGGAGGAAAATCAAAATGCTGAAAAATCACCATTTTGTTCCTTGGAGAAATTTCGTAACTTTGTTGTGTGATCAGCGAGAAGATGGAAGTCACGGTCACGGCCGGACCCGCACAGCATTTACCAGTTTGGATATCCACTATTTTGTTCCGTACCAGATCTAACGACTAAAGTCTTCTTTCGATGATTTGATAAAAAATGTGCATTTAAAAAAATTGACTGCAGATGTTACATATACCATTCACACAATACATATTTGGACACCAATGAACCAGATTTGCGATAGGCTAAATCAGTTGAGGAAGCAGTTTTAATTTCTTGATATTGGATATTAATTACCGTAAACTATGTATATATCATATTACAAGTGAAATCCTAAATAATTATTACTACGTTATACTATATTATAAATGCCCCAATGTGCCCCCCTCTGGTCATAATAATGTCACACTGCTAAATATAAATTACATTGAAAAAACTCTTCCTATAGTATTATTTATTATTATGTAGTACAAGTGAGTTCACCAGAACATGGCTGTTATGTCTGAGTCTGGGAAGTGCAGACGAATAAGCCGCATACAGTGTCTGGCTAACTGGATAATATTATCTACTCATTGTTACATGTAACAGTGTTTCAAATTGCCTGTCAATCACTGGCTGTTAAGAAGTCACCCAAAATAGTGGGTGGCCTGGACAAGATGCATGTCTTTGATGTGGTAGTATGGCTACAATTGTTTCTTCTTGTGCCCCTTCAGAAGCCAGGTAATGAGTCCATCTTCCCAGGGGCTGCAAGTAGAACAGCTCTGTATTTTTAGGAACCACTGTCCCCCTAGATTTGGAACAATCTAGGGGCCTGCGGGGCCCACAGACCCTAGCTAAATACAAACCATGATTATATATTATAATATGCAGGAATTAAGTAAAGCTGCCATAAAATAGATGTTATTTTGCATTGAGTATGTCTATGGTTGTTCTGTTCACAAACGTTTATTTCAATAGGGAATTGATAATTGGAATTGGTGTTTTGGAACTGTAATTGGAATTGGTGATTAGTATTTTTTAATTGGAATTGGTTGTTTGAAATAAACTGACTTGATTTTGTGTAGAGGAAGTACTAATATCTTATGACGCACTCTCTAGAGACATTAAGTTAATGACTTCAAATTGAATTCCTAGACATAACAATTCACGTGTAGCAATCTTTAATAGCTATGAAAAACGTGATGACTTGACACACGCACGCATGTTAAGTTACAGAAATGCAAATGTGGGAGATTGATACATAAATCGGAGGGGCTTGGGATATCAGAGAATTGTATGTAAATTGGAGGGCTTCAGGGCCTCAGACAACTGTGCATAAATCAGAGTATTTCACATCCTTGACACTCATAAAAATTACCACCATATCAGCTTTAGTTCCAACTACACTGCAATATGCTACTATTTAATAGTACATATCATGTACTATTAAATGGTACACTTGCATGTTAATAAACATCTTGGCAGTAGACAAATTCTTTGTGGACTAGTAAAATATATAGCGTGGTTACAATACTCTGATGGTATACAACATTTGTTTCAACTCCTGAAATATATTATGGTATGACAAAAATCCCTTTACTAACAATCAGTAGCCTACCTATTTGATTACACTTAACAGCAATTAACATAATATTTACTGGCAGGGCTAGGACTGAAGCATTTTCTTTTCTTCAAAGTTTGTGATCCTGGGTGACGGAGGCATTTGTGATCCTAGGTGATGGAGGCAGTTTTGATGAACCTTTTTTTAACTGTCTTTTCGTTCATAATGTGATCTGATTGTGACAGTTATCAAATATATATGAACGAAATAACACTTGTATATAATGGACATGTATATGAATTCGATGTGCACATGTGGGAGTTAATAGAGGACTGTTCGTCTAACGCGTATATATAACTACAACAACAGGCAAAGCACAAGGATACTGTTTACCTTAAGTTTCCTGGTCCACTCTGCACAAAACCTGATTGAACTAACCCCAGCTGTTGTTGTAGGCGTGAGTAAAGGGAGGGATTGGTGATATTATTGTTAGGCTGCACAAAAATATTTTGGGTTTCATTAGAAATCCGGGAGATTTGTTCTCCCATCCGGGAGAACAGGAGATTTGATAGATTTCCGGGAGTCTCCCGGCAAATCCAGGAGACTTGACATGTATGCTCGACGTCATGTCTATGCACCCAATCACCAGGTTTATGTCCTATTCAAATGATTAATATCTTTAGGCAAATATATTTATGTCTGTAACAGTGTCTGTCCACAAAGGTACAATCATGAAAGTTATAAATTTGTGGATAATAAACACAAAATTAATCAATGTTTTTATATCTGAAAATCAACTTTGAACTATATTTTTTCTTAACTGAAAACAGTTCTGGGGTAATGAAGCGTTTTGACTAATGTTGCCCCAATCTTACAATGGTAACGAATGGCAAATTGTTGTTGACTGTAGCATCTTTGTGAAACAATATTTTTCTATTAATGTTTCTTTGTTAATGAGACACTAGAAGTGAACATATGATATAAAGAGATGAATGACACACTAGATAATTTCAGTTTCCATGCACCGAGCGTATCTCGATACTTACCAATAGCCTATAAGTTGAACTTATCTCATACGTAGTCGTAATGCAGTTTCTGCGATTCTGCCAGTATTTACATATCCGTGTCTGTATCTCGGCGCGAAACTTATGGAGAACATGTGACTGGCATATTCAGTTGACGTCAGTGCCTATAAGTTACGGAACTATCGATAAGTAGAGTGAAAAAAACCAAGAAATTTGCCTATTACTGCACCTGTTCACACCATCTCACTGGTGGTCAAATTAGTTCTTCGCCCACGTATATGTCCAGCAGTGTCAGTTCAGTCAGTGTCAGTCAGTACCCGATTGGATTGTTTGTATCATCAACTGTACATTAACACCTGGGGCCACAGTATTGCATTCGAATAACATACAGTGAAGTGACTCTAGAAGCGACGCTGATTGAGGATACTTTCTTGTGATTGGCACAGTTACGTACGTGATGCAGTGTGGTGTGCGATTGCAAGGTGGTTGCGCATGACTAAGTGTGCCAATTAATGGTTGTGTGTCCCAATGATTGTTACAATTCTGTCCGATCACGTCAACCTGTCGTCAGTAGTTGACAAAGAGGGAAACATCTTGCAGTGGAAACGATACAACTGTGAATCTGACCCAGGACCAATCAGTTGTCATTGTGGGTGTGATTGGGGTTATTTTGTATGCTTGAATTAAGAGAAAGTTCTTGACACTTCTTAGCCAGAAAATGTAGTTATTTCTTGACACTTCTCGACAATTGGCCAGAAGGAAAATTATTTCTTTAAATTTTCTGAAAAAGTACACTTCTTGACAATTGACCAGAAATTGTACTTATTTATTGACAACAAGCAAAAAGTATACTTATTTCTTGACATTTCATGAGGAGCTACACTTCTAGACAATTGACGAGCAAGTGTCATTGTTTTTTGACATTTCTTAACAAATTACCAGAAATAGTGGTTCTTGACATTTCACGAGGAAGTACGCTTCTTTACACTTGACCAGACAGAAATATTTAATGCTCTGCATTGCAGAGGACACGCACAACAGAGCAACACACATCTGAACTTGCTAGGATCAAATGCACCATGTCCCGTAGAACACTTGTATTGTCACACACTGAACAACATTGCCCACACCTTGAACGACAGAAGTGTCACTTCTCAGTGATGAATGATGACCGCCTTGTGTAACTTAAGTAATGCCATCCTGATGACATTGAGATGTTTGTTAGCTTCTATCACTTTATGATTGCGTTGTAGTAATGCCTCTTGGTGTTCATCAAGATCACCGCTCGTGAGACACATTCATCATTGAAATCGACGGACGACCAACAAGTTGTAATGTCGAATTGTCACCTACAAATTATTATTTACACTCCCTGCAGTATGCAAAGTCATTAGGTGAATTGCAACTCATGCTAGGCTTTTTGTAACGATAAAAAAATCATCTAGCACTAGTCTTGTTATAGCACAAAACAGATTATACTTACGCTGGCGCATTAGCATCTCCTAGATATACAGTTTTAACAACTTCAAGTAACGTGTTAGCTAGAAATGTGGGATTTATGTTTTCCAGTAGCGAAATGAATGGTGGCACAGAGATTTTATGCCGCTTTTCAAGTCGGCCCATTCTTTCGCACAGACAACTTATAAGCAACGGTAGAATGGCTACAGCTATCCATTCGGCCACTGTTCATCATCTGCTTGTGATTGATTGGGTTAAGAAATATCGCCTCCGAGACGTGCTCCGTCATCATCAATGTGTGTCGAGACATACAGAAGAGCTCCTTCATCGACCGCCGAAACGATGGGTTCAAGATACAGTAGATCATGAAATTTGCAGAAAAATTTATCGTTTGCATCACATTCGTTACGATCTCGATCGTCAGATACGTGTAGTTGTTGGCGAGATTACTGTCAAAGAGATACGCAATGTGCTTAAGGATTTCCGACGGGGCGACCAGAACAAAAAACATGACGACAATTGCTATGAGTGTCATCGTAATACGGATGTTCGTTTCCTGATCTTGGTGGTGTCGTGACGACTTGTTCATTTCGCGCCGCATTGCGTATGACTTGTGGATCTCTTGGATGAGTCGTGCGTTGAAGACGATTAGAAGCACGACCGGAATGAGGTTCCCGACGACTGCCCACACGGCGCGGTACACGTGATCGAAGCGCTCGTCCGCGAAGAGGATCTGCTGCGTGATGTGGTACGTCGTTATGTTGCACTCGCGTTTCTCGTTGATCGTGTAGCGCCAGAATACAGGGATGTTGATGAGCATGGATAGGATATAGACGAAGACGTTGACGATCTTCGTGCGTTGCAGGGAGATTATGTTGCGCGAATGTAACGGGTAACAGATTGCTATGAATCGTTCGGTCGACATTGTCACGGTCAACCATGTGCTTGTCATAATGAACACGTTGATGATGGCGGCGCAGTAACACCCGTAGTGTGCCATCACGCCACGCTGCGCGAACACCATGTCCTGGGGAAGGAATGTCGACGGGAACGCTGTCAGGCAGAACGCCATGTCAGCCACAGTGAGTGCGATCAAACTGATGTTCGACGAGCGCTCGTTCTTGTGCAGCGATTTCTGCATGCGCTTGCCGTTGAGAATGACCAGGTTGAGAACGTTGCCAAAGAAACCGCAAGTGCATATCGTTGGGAGTCCGTAGCCGTAGAGGATCTTGTAGACATTCTCGTACAATGCACGGCTGCCCATCGTCTCGGTCTCATTTGGTGATGCCGTTGCATTGTGGGATACATTTGTGACGTGAAAATCGCAGTCACTCATGTTGAGCTACAACAGAATGTTGTATGATGTTAGTTAAAAGTCCCTCCTCAATTAGATATTTTTTCACACATCTTCATTCACTCATTTTGTGACAAAGTAAACACATCTAGTATCACCTACAATATGCTAATTCTTTGTACAAATTTGTGAGCTAGTTTCAATCAGATCATCAGAAAAGCTTTTTTGTTTTTTGGATCACATCCGGTATTGTATGAAAATGGGGAAGAAGTTTTGAAAATTATTTAAATAAAAGCATGCATTCTTTTAATAAACCAACAGTGCATATTATTTAAGCTGTTCATATAAATGAAGGGGCAGCCGTGGCCTAGTGGTTAAGGTGTTGGACTCTAAATTCAAGGGTTGTTAGTTCAAGACTCACACTGGGCACAGTTCGTTTTTGAAGCTTAGACAATTTCGCTTACCCTACTTTGCCTCAGTCTACTCAGCTGCAAATGAGTACGAACACTGGAAGGTACCTGCGATGGACTAGCGTCCTGTCCAGGAGAGTCAGTATAACTGCATTCTAAGTTGCTTCGCACTACAGAAACCAGGTTTAAGCACTGGCCATATAAGCCTTCATGACTTCCTAAGGCGTAATGCCTGGGGAATGAACTTACCTTACCTGACATAAATGAAGGTACACCGATTAACCATTAATTATGTAAAGAATAGTCCGCCCTTCTCAGAGGTGATGGCACCGCATGATCATCATCATCATAACTACAGTCAAGCCTCGTTATTATGCGGATTCGGTTGCGGGGGAAATGGGATCACCGCACCAATCTATTTCCGAACTAGTGCTTGTTTTGCAAGATGTACGCCTCATGTCTGTCGGTTGACGGTTATCAATGTGAACAATGAACAAGTGGCGCTGTGTGGTTTCAATGTTTAGTACGTGCTGGCTACAGCTGTATTACGGTTTTACGCTGCTGGCTTCACCCTTACCTCGGTGGTTTGTAAATTGCGTCAGAATCATTCAGATAATCTTAAATGCTATTTAGTAGCCAACACCAGTATAAAACGGGTGAAATAAGCATACTTCTGTTGCATCGTGAATCTAAGTTTTCACGGTGCCAAACCAAACTCAGAGCACTGTTAGGGTGCGCAAAAATACAATATTGTCATCTGCATATGAAACGGTGAAACAGTGGTACTGGAGATGTATGTTGTGATTTTATTCTTCGCGACCGGTTGAAGGATGAAGTGAAATAATAAACAACCTATAATTGCTTTCAGTGTTTAATAAGCTTTCACACTGCATGGGTCAATTCATGTATGTTTTCAGTTACTCAAATCCAAGTGATTATTTTCGAATCGCATTAGTCGATCAATCTGTGCTAGTTCATCAAAGCAAATCTATGCCGTAACTGTACATACATGTATTTTATTCAGTTCATAATTCAACACTGATATTTAAAAAATAATGCACACTGATGCTTGTTGACTTGTTTAACAAGCTATATTAATCGCACATATAGACTGCTCGGCCTGTGCACAGTGGAAGTGGCTTCAACGGTGTTCTTGGTACCGGGATGGAGATGACGTTGTTTAGTAATCCCCTGGTGGCAGATATGGGAAGACCTAATGCGCCTTGTTTACAACGCAGTCCGAAATCATGGACCCCAACCACTACGTTATAATGAGGCTCGACTTTAAGTGTAGATAAACATTATAACGTTTCTAAAAAAAATTTTGCATTTAGCAAATGATTAAACCCAGTTTCGTTGATGCAAGTGAATGACAATTTATATTCCTCTGGTTGCAATGCCAGCACATCCAAGGTTGGCTCGTTAGGTATAACCAGGTACTTGTTTATATAATTGGGTCAAGTCCCAGTAAACTGGGGCAAGGGGGTATGAACAAAATTGCCAGTCTTTATACAGCAAATTAATTTAAATTCCAGTGCTCATAATTGTGCTACTACTGTACCCATATAAATGGACATAAATTACTAAACTATGTATTGAAAATATATGTTTATGCATATTTACTGCATCCATTCAGTAGCAGACATTTCGTGTTTCTGCTTAAAGGGCGATCACTTAACCTCGGTAAACGTACTTTCTCTGTCGCTGCGCCTAGGGTCTGGAATAAACTCCCTATCACTTTGAAAACGTCTGAAACTATTGCTATTTTCTGAAAAAAACTCAAGACATCTATTCCAAATTGCATTCCCACCATAAATGTTCAGTTGTCCCTCGTTCTGATACTGACTTTTGCGCGTCCCTGTTTACGATTACGCTTACTGATTCTGTTTTGTTGCGCCTCTGAGCTCAGGGTCCTGAGGATGTAGGCGCCATAGAAGTCAATTATTATTTTAAAAAATCACTTAGGATGATGCAACAACAGGTTATTTGTTGAAGATAATTTTCTCTTTTGGTTGTCAGTGGATTTTGAAATGTAAACTCTCTAGAAGCTGATAACCAGTTGCTTCTGACAAAATGGCTAAAATTTGAGGCAATTAATATATTTCTCATGCAGTGATTGTGTGTAATTACTAATTACAACAGACTGTTTACGCTCTGCTGTGCATCCTGATTGATAGAGTTAATGAAAGATGTTTTAATTAGTGAAGTAGGTCTTATCTGTTTGTGCCGGCAACAGTTGTTGGCATGGGTGTATCAAAAGAACCAAATGCAGCTCACAAGAATCTTCATTAAACCTATTTTTACTTCATCAGCGTAACTAATTTGGCGTTACGTGACATTTCGCTGTGTGTTTCCATATAGACTGTGTTGAGTCAAAAGTGGTTACCCTGCATACCATTGAACATGCCCAGTGTTGCGCACTAATCCACATCAATGCTCTTGCTCTCGGATAGTCCAATCACTCGCAATTTACAATGCAATTCAGCTCTTGCAGGTGTGACTAATGATGTTCAACCAACAGCCAGCTAATCAGCTGAGGCTGTCCGACAGCTCTTGGGCGCTGGTCAATTGACTATCAGGTGAAGATGATGGTTGACCAAGCAACATGGGTGAATTTTTTATCATCAGTTGGCAAAAATTTAATTACTGCTGTTTTAGTAGGATTTTTTCCTTCTTCTTTTAACATCCTTTTTTTTGAAAAAAAAATCACTGCTCAAGTTTTGAGTGCAAATGTATTGCATTTTGAAAAAAGTTCAAAAAGAAAGAATATGGCCACCAGTGAGTGTGGATGTGTATTGTAATTGCAGGTTTAACCTGCCTGCAAGAGCATTTCTGTATGAAATATAACATCATTATTGCTTGGTAGATGTGAACGAATTGTCTGTGCTGTAATTGCAGTTGGTTTGTGGAATACGTCTACTTTGGACTTAACTGGATTGAAACAGGGGTTAGCTGATAGAAGACAAAAATTACAATGGAAACCCATTTTGATTGGGGTACCCTATCGTTGGTCGTGTCACCAATGAGGAAGTCTGCAGAAGATGAAATCTGAGGTGGTATGGCCATGTCACGAGAACCACTGGCCTAGTGAAAGTCACAGAGAGGCAGAAGAAAAAGAGGCAGGCAAAGAAGACACTGGGCATACAATGTCAACGAAATTGACAGGGCTGCCACGAGACTCCAATGACAGCAAGGGATATGGCCAAAAGGCAGAGAAAACCATCAGAACACTGACACGACTTTCATGAGCCATGGGTGGCTGCAAGGGACCAGCAGAGATGGAGATAGATTGTCTGATCATCAGGGAGATGCCCTAACGACCACCCATAGCTATGGGATAGGCGAACGTCTCTTATTCTTATTTAATGGCATGGGCAAGGGGAAATTTTGAATGCATGCCGAACAGATCTGTCAATTTTTTGTATCTGGTCGTCAATCCTTGCTGACGTAAGCAACAATTTGGTAATTTAGATGCAACAGTTTTTTTACAAAAGATGGAGACTGATTATCTGATCATCCGTGAGATGCCCTAATGACCACCAATAGCTATGGGATAGGCGAACGTCTTAGTCTTATTTAATGGCCTGGGCAAGGGGAAATTCTGAATGCATGCCGAACAGATCTGTCAATTTTTGTTATCTGGTTGTCATTCCTTGCTAATGTTAGCAACAGTTTGCTCATTTAGATGCAATTTTTTTTACCATTGGTGTGACGGTATTTAAATAATGATTGATGACTGGCATAAAAAGGGACAAATCTGTTCAGTATGCATAAAAATTATCCCTTTGCATTATGAGATGGCATTTGAGGTAATAGGCAATATTAGTTGCATATGGAAAAACAATTTCAAGGTTTCTATGACTGTCATCAATCATTGTTGATAAAACCAGAGTTCAGGAATTTGGATGCAAAAAACAACTTAACAGGAAGAATGGTAAGAAGCTGGATGATGTGTGGATGCAGGCAGGCTGACTACCAAAGAGAAGGCAGTGAAATAGGCAGTGAAACAAGGGGTAAGACCACAATTAAAATGAGAATACTGCAGGGATGTTATAAAGTCATGTCAGATGTCAGAGGGGGATGAAAAATGGAGGGGAAACACAGCCAATAGGGGCACTAAAAAATTACAACAAAGAAGTGCAGTAGTTTGTGAATCAGTTGGTCTGGTCCCTTGATAAAGGGAGCCACGAGAAACACATAACTTCTTAGCATGAATAGAATAAAATAATATGATATCTTATCAAATGTCAAGAAGAAATAAACAGTCCACTTGTTTCTGTTCTTTCTAGTTGATTGGATCCTAAAGATACCAGAGCATTTACCCCAGATGTGGCATACTTAAATTCGTAGTCACAACAACAAAATAAATATTTTATCTTAACACACTGCGGATGCATATGTACGTATATTCCTCACTGGCTACAATTTGGGTAGTGCTTTATTTAGAATTGTTTTAATATTGTTTCTCAACACACACAATTGTCCAGTATCTTTCTACCCTGCCAATTATCATAGCCAAAATGACTGTCATGGCCAAATCGTTGTTTATTATTTACATGTGCATAGAACGGCCAGCTGCTGCTGCCAGTGTGCTGCAATAATAATACGTGCACGTGCAACTGTTTACTCACAAGATTCTAGTTTAAATGCATGGCCATTGCTAGCGGATGCTACAGTCACTTGGCCGTGTGGCCCAAAGCTTGTTATGTCCAAGCGTGATGTTTGTATAGTTTGATGGCGTGAAACTGGGATAAATACAGCTTGTTCCCCCCCACCTCGACCACCCCATACGCTCTGTGTAATGTTTGTATAGTTAAATGGTGTGAAACAGGATAAACATGGCTGCCACCGATGCCATAAAGTGCTCAATAGAAGGCCACGTTTTGAAACAAAACCAAGTGTTTGGTTTTTCATTAGTGGAGAGTATAACGAGATAGTTCTGGCATATTTGTGATAATGTGTTGACTCAATCCAACAACTAAAAGTTACAAATTCTGCTAAATTTTATCGTAAAATGATAGTATTTTATGCAAACTGTATCTGTCCTAACACCGTGACTGTCCAGTTGTATTTTAATGGACTACAGTATTTTGTATGTAATTGTTAAATTTGATATGGTTTTTGAATATCAATCGTTCCATTCTGTACGTTCATTTGAGTATCTGTTCAATATGATATTGCAAAAATGATTTAATTTCTTATTTTATCAAATCATTAACAACTACAATACTAACTACAATAATTTTACAAAGTATATTAGAAAATTATATTACCTGTATATGAATGAATCAATGATCCCTGAATCAACATAACATTTTGTTATGTTCTTGCAATAACCATGATATGAATTGTACTTAGTAGAATATGTGGTTTTGTTTTACTTGGCACTGGACAGTTGTCCACAAATTCACACTTTGGTAACTTATCTGCACAATGACAGAAAGAGGCAGCATCTTTTGATTTCTTTCCCAGTCTGAAACACCTGGTTAATATCTAGTTTTTAATGAAGACAGGAAGTCTACAATAAAATGGTCATTCATCAGTTCGCCACAAATCACAGTGCCAATTACTTCTAGAGAAGTATTCTGAAGAAGAAGACATGAAGGCTTGAGTCAGACAGTCTGCACCAATATTGTCTGGTGCCAATGTGTAGTCTTGCTATAGTACAAAGGGGATATCGAGCCCTGGACATTGGCAGGTGCTAATCCACCATTTCAGCAAATGTTAATTGACACATGCCGTCTGGATGGGCTAGAGCACTTTATTGTGTAATGGTGATTTTACATCCCATTTATATATATATATATTTAATTATTTATTATTGTTGTGTTAATTGATTCATATAATATATATATATATATATATATATATATATATATATATATATATATATATATATATATATATATATATATATCATGTGTTAATTTTGTTATGCCAAGCATGGAGTCAATTACAATACAGAATGGGAATTGATTTTCAAAAGTCAGTTGGAATTGCTTTTATCGTTTACAGAGCAGATGAAACCACCAAATTAACAACAACAGACATGGTTTGTAAAATAAAATAAGACCAAAATACGAAATACAAAATAAATTTGTGACCAAATGTCATGCTTTGCATTATCTGACCAAATGTTGGCCATCCATTATTAATATATCATACAAGACGTGCTTATATTTTTGCATATTTTGTCAGAAAGAGGATTAGTTTAGTAAACAAAGGCTAAAATATGTTACATAATTTGAGTTTGGATGCAAAGGATACAAACAGCATGTCCATATCCTATTTGCAGGTATAGGAATAGGTATATACAAATACATTTTAATTTGGTGAGCAAATATTGCTAGAATACCACCCTCATGACGTAGGGTTATCGAACAGTATGGCGTGGCCCATGAAATTAAAGTGTTGTGTATTAAATTTTCCTAGGAAACCACTGGCGTGATATTCTTAACTGTAGTTACAAATAGTGTTTTTTAGTAACTCTTATAGGTACATAGGCTGAAAACCATGACTTGTTTCACTTTAACATGATATTATATCAAAATATAATAAAATAAACCTGATTTTGCATAATAAACTAAATCCTGATTTTGCCACACCTGTAAAATTATGTCCCCTCTGCTTGCAACGTGAACAGGATATTCAGATAGAAACATTAAAATTATACAGGTAATGGACAAATTGTATGGAAAAAGGGTCTGCCTCTGCCTAAAAATGTTACCAACTAAGTTGAAATCTTAGTCCTTTATAGAAAACTAATTCACAAAGGCTTAATTAGGTTATGATGTATAGCTTAAATACACAACGTTTCTTTTGTATGGGAGAATATTTCACCAGGGCAGAGAAGTTATTTCCATGTCTACATTTTCCAGGGAGGTTTTTATGATCAGTCTATAACTTCCCTTGGAAGGAAGAGCTTTAAGATCTGGTCTTAGCATACAGTCACATGACGTGAACCCACATTCACATTTTCTTGATGATGATGCACATTTGACGATGCACCAACTCTGACAGAATGCCGCCGTTTGTTGCTCATTAACCAAACTAATCTACTATACAGGGGAAGTCTAGGGATGAACTGAACCCACACAGCTCCTGCCTCTCCCAGCCTCCTCCCCGGCCCTGCCCTTGGAGGCAGCTGTCTGGGTCCGCCAGATGAAGTTGTTTCAGGCAGTAGTTAATTAAGATGTGGAGATTGAGCTCTACTTACTAACACAAGAACACACTGGCAAATTGTTGGCACAACAAGCCTGCTCTGGAATAACTAAACTGGTAATATCCCATGACCAATGCAGCACTGCCCTTACCCCCTTTTCCTGCAGGGAGTAGGCAGTGGAGTTCTTCCTTTGACATATGTTATAATTACTTTAATTGCGTATATAATTTTTTTTTCTATTTCAATTTTAATCTATCTTCTTAATTTATTTTATTCCTGTTTTTATTGTTGATTATATAAAATCTGACACTGTTTTGGCAGGCCATTAGTCATTACAAAAATGCTAGATACTTCAGAAACATTAAACAAATTATATAGGTAGTTTGCACCGCATGCTTAAGCTTGCCGTGTCTTTCAAATAATATTGCCCATTGCGTTGTAATTGTAATATTTTATTTTAGTTATTAATACCAAATATTATTTAATTTTCTCGGGCCATATTGCAATCGCCATTGTCTGAAATATATTTCCCTATGCTACGTAACTAATCAAATTGGAAACAAATAAATATTCTGGTATCATAATAATCCTAAGCCTAATTCTTTTAGCTAATGTATTTTTGTTATAAATATGCTTTTCAGGATGCATAATCCTGTTGACCTTTATGTGACCACACTTGGTCAGTATCTGAGTATAACCATGCGGTTTTTGAAAGTAGCATTATTGTAAATTTGCTATGTTCAGCTCAGCATAACGGTGAAATTGCGTCTCAGAGTGTTGAGTTACATTTTCTTTTTGATGTTTTACGTATACACATATGTAGTAATGAGTTCTTCGCCATGAAACACTTAGGTCATCTGGTGAAATTTCCGTGGATAGTTACAGAGCCAACATTTCAACATCATGATGATTGCTCAGCATCCGACAAAAACACTTAGTTTGTAGAATGAAGGACAGTTTTGTGTAATCTTAGCAAAGGCATTGATTAACTTCTGCATTGTACATGATACTGTCCAGACTTGGGGTCAATTAGCTTGGAATTGAAATCGAGGCTAGATTTTTAAGGAGAAATGTCTCTTTGGTAGTCTAGACATATTACCAAGGTATTAAATTCAGAAACTGCCATTGTATTATAGAGAAAAGAAATTTGACTAAAAATTAAACACTTTAGTGTAGAACATATATAAATAAGCACACTGCTGATGTTAAAACGAGTAGGTAGGGACCTCACTGTTGTATAACAACTCGTGGCAGAAGAAAGAATGAGTTTTGATTTGATTACGAAAATGTTGTTAGTGGGCAAAATGATGTCAAGTAAAGTGCAGACAGGTCTAGTAATCCGAGGCAAAATGTAGGGATAGATTACAGATTACCAATAAAATCAAGCCCTGGAAATGCCAATCCAATTCCAGAATTGGATTTTATTTTAAAAAGTAATTGGACTTGGTGAAAATGTAATTGGTATTTTAAATTACTTTTCGCTTTCTTTTCCAATAACATTATGTAAATTTTTAACTCAAATTATTCACTATAAATAATCAGTAAAATATAATATGTTGATCATATTTGTTTGCCATTATGTACCATAATGTAGAGAAATTAAATAAAGCTGTGCTCCAAAATAAATGTACGTTTTTGGGGTTGAGTATGTCGATGGTTGCTCTATTCACATACTTTTATTTCGTTATTGAATTGATAATGTAATTGGAATTGGTATTTTGTACTTGTAATTGGTATTTTAGGTGTAGTTGGAATTGGTATTGGTAATTGGTGTGTAATTGGAATTGGATATGATATAATGTAATTGACGCCAAGTCTGATGGTGCTATCTTCTGTGCATTTGTGGTCATGGCTGAAGTTCAACTGTGAACTGTTTTAACTGAAGTGGCTGATCCAAGGTTGGATCGCAGGCCGTGTTGTGGATACAACCATCAATTGGCCACTCAGCCTTTCACACTGTCCATGTTGCATCTCCTGTCACATGGGATTATCTAATCACATGCATATTTATAAGCACTTCTCCTGCCCCACCCATCACCTCCAATTATGTGGCAGGCTAGTTGCGTTATTGCTGTCTCTGTCTGTCCGGTGATAACTCCTGGAAACTGAATACACACATGTTGAGATGCGGTCAGCGTTGAGATACGCTAGATTGGAACATGCATGCATGAGTTAGATGGGACAGTTGATGCAGGAGATGAATAAAAGAAATCCCAGTATTGAAAAGGACTTCATTTAGAGGGTCCATTATCACCGCCAGCTGCAATTAGACACTACCAAGAGTTGTTAATGGAACTACTTCATAGCGCTAAGTTCAGCGTCCAGTGTCTCATCATTTTGGTCAAGTGGTTGGACTGACCGGCGACTCGATGGCCAGAAACTATGCTATGCTCCATATTGAAACTGACTACGATGGTTGCTTCTGTGCCTAATAAGGAACCAAAGTTTCTGTATCGGAAATGGGTATTAGCTTCCCGTTGTTCATAAAATACAAAAGCTAAAGATGCTAAGAAGAAATGTAATGTCAATGCTGCTACTGCATGCTTCCAACACAATGGATACTTTGTTTATGATGACCACATGAACGAGAATTACCCAAGGATCAGTTGGTCATAGTGAACACAGAAGACCACCATGAGATACACTGGTCATGATATCCTGCAGGAGGTTCAATTAGGTTCTTGGAAGAGACTGCAATGTGAAGATGTATATTGGACAATTGGACATAGAACACCACTGTGAAATACACTAGTTGTCCCAGTCTAAAGATACATTCTTTGACTTCTTGGAAGAGAAGATGACAACAATGTGAAGGAGTCTGAAGCTGGACTCTGAGTGGTGGGAGACAGGACATGCCGAAGATGAACTGGAGGAGAACATCAGAGATGAGAGAGACAGCATGGATATCTTGGAGAGCCTTGAAGGCTGCTAGGAAGTATAATGTGCCTCTGAGTAAACCTGACACTCGACGAGAGTAGCTACTTATATACAGGGAGGACGTACCTTAAAAACCACTTGCATTGTTGATCAAAGCCTCCAATGGATTCTCCTTCGTACAAATGTCCAAGATTTGACAACATTGGTAACTGGACAATCAAACATGACCCAATAAAGTTTACTGTTTGTCAACGCAACACTAAGATTTCTGCAGTCCAAGCATCCATACATGTGGCATGAATTTGGGATTGGGTATCCCATGTCAGATGTTGTGGCTGTTGATATTCATCAGCAATATATATACATATATATGTATATATGAATGCTCCAGTGGAGATGTCTGCTGATTGGGCACGCCCTTAATACTGCCGTAGCCAAATATAATCTTGCATTTCAAAGGCAAGCCACACTCCGTGTGTGCACGTAATTCAATTCATCATCTGGTTTTCAACGTGTGGCCCATTGCCAAATTACCAGGAAGCGGGGCGGATTTAATTGATCCCACTCTGATGGGTGGTGTGATGTCAGGGTGGGTGGTGTGGTGTCAGAGTGGGTGGTGTGATGCCAGGGTGGTTGGTGTGATGCCAGGGTGGTTGGTGTGATGCCAGGGTTGTTGGTGTGATGTCAGGGTGGATTGTGTGATGTCAGGATGGGTGATGTGATGTCAGGTTGGGCAGTGTGATGTCAGGATGTATGGTGCAATGTCAGGGTGAATGGTGCGATGTCAGGATGGGTGGCGTGATGTCAGCTTGAGTGACGTAATGTCAGGGTGGATTGTGTGATGTCAGGATGGGTAGTGAGATGTCAGGGTGGCGATGTGATATGATGTCAAAATGGGTGGTGTGATGTCAAGTTGATCAATTTTTCTGGGTATGGGCAAACACCACATGAATGATGCATTTTTTTTCAGCATTTTTACATCCAGAACAAGCAAAATATACAGCTGTGTTCTGGTCATGTGCATTGGATGAATTGGCATGCATTTGTGCAAACAGATATGAATATTTATGATCATGTTTTTGTGGTGCTGTTCTGATGAGGAGATTACTGTTGTTCAAATGGTGTACTAAACTCATCCTTCCTAATCATTATAAATCATTGGCAGTCTGATTTGTTTGATTGAATCACCGACGGACAGCCTTGTTACGAGGACCACTGCCCAGATCTATTCGCTTTGAAGCTCATTCACAATGATTGGTCTGATTTGATCAGATCATTCAAGAGTGTTTTTCAAGGTCCGCTGTTGGCATGAGATTTTATGTCATGGTGCTTGGCTGTCAAATTTGGGAATATAAAATATATTATTCACAAAGAATTGTTTTTAATGTTGGCGCTTGACATTGGATATAACTGATTTTATTGAGATTGAGTCGTACCACTAATTGTTCAGTCCCTGCAGAACTTGAGAGGTGCCGTGGTGATTATTGTACAGTGCGTATTTATGCTGGAATTAGATTTGAGGCACAAACAGGTCCCCTTCTTTTGTTGCCCTTGTTAGACTGAATAATAGAAACACACTGATTACAATAATACCATTGCATGCATTTGGAGATATGTGAAACTGGATTGTTATCAATATAATAGTGTATGTGTATATATAATATATAATAATATTAATATATATATATATATATATGTGCATATATCATTTATGTATGTATGTATGTATACCTTTGTGGAGTTCCACTGTATCTGTTTGTGTGTAATATATGTATATATATATATATATATATATATATATATATATATATATATATAACTTATACATATATACTCACGCACTATATAATGTATACTCACGCATGCATGCACGAATGCATGCACGCACCCACGCATGCATGCACGCATACACGCACGCACACACATGGAAATGGAGAAGATATCTTACATATCCCCCTGTGAGTAGGAGTAGGCAGGGAAAACCTGGGACACTAGGTTACTTGGGACCAGTGTTGTTGAACACAGCAATGGCAAACTGAGCTAATGGCATTTGCCACACAGTGATGCGTATGTGATCATTTTATGCGGTCATATCGAGTGTGGTCACAGCTGTCATCAGGATAATTGTAAGCTAATAACATAATCTTGGCTGTCTTCCTGCTGAAGGGTTTGCTGGAGTCACATGGAGGCTGGAATGCCTGTGGGTATTCTCATAATTGATATAACATGTTTTGGCTCTGATTGTCACTTAGTGGTACTTATTATTGTGGAGTGGGATGGATATGGAAATGGAAATGGACATGGAAATGGAAATGGACATGGAAATGGACGTGGACTCTGCACTCTTTCTTCATTAAGCTCTTGTCATTATTGTCCATGACATCAGTTGTCTTGGGTTGTTTTTCTGGGCCCAACATTAATTGCACTTACTGAGTTGGTCATTGGCAGACTCCCTATTGAGTCATCTGTGATACATCAGAGTGGGGGGTTGTCTCTACTTTCCAGTCTGCCATGAAATTATCTATTTGATCAACAATATTTTCTCATTATATAAACCTAACAGTGCCAAGCAGACTACTACAGACCAGGATTTGCAGCCGTACCGGGATATCTGTCAGTGTTTGATTGATTATTCACATAAACTGTAAGCACAGTGAGTTTAAAACTGCTTCCTCAACTGATTTAGCCTATCGCAAATCCGGTTCATTGGTGTCTAGATATGTAGTGTGTGAATAGTTTATGTAACATCTGCAGTCAGTTTAATAAAGAAATGCCTATTTTTGTTCAAATCATAGATAGAATTGACTTTAGTTGTTAAATCTGGTAAGGATCAAAATAGTAGATATCAAAAATGGTAAACACTGTTTGGATCAACGCTGATCATGGACATGACCTCCAACCTCTTGTTGATCATGGGCATGACCTCCAACCTCTCCCAAATTGAAGCTACAAAATTTCACCAAGGAAGAAAATCGTGTTTTTTAGCATTTCGATTTTCACTTCAGTTAATGCTTGAACAAGCATTAACTAATTTAATAGTTTGTCTGATGATTTCACAAAAGCTACATACAAAAGTTGCACAAACGAGCTAGAATGTTGCAATGGATACTATTTAGGTTTGGTTTTTTGCAATATTAATTTTAAATGAGACTAGCAAAAAATCAAATTAATTAAGTACCTTAACACAGATATGTACATATATATATATATATATATATATATATATATATATATATATATATATATATATATATATATACGTATATATATATATATGTATATATATATATATATACGTATATATATATATATATATATGTGTATGTGTATATATATATATGTATATATGTATGTATATGTATATATATATATATATATATATATATATATATATATATATATATATATATATATATGTTATTGTTAATATGTTACTATATACATGTATATATACATGCTTGATGCAGGTCTGCACTTTGCAGGGTTTCGTGCGTAATTATACACAAACCAGCCCTTCTGTTTTAGATACATAGGTAATCTTGGGTGGAATCGACATGTGAATCACAATGTGAGATGGAAAGTTTGGTAATAAGATGTGCAGCAGCCCCATCCCAGATAAAAGCACACCAGTTTTGCCCTTGTGATTATGAATTCCTAGATGTGTGACACTATCTCCCCATCTCCAGACGAAATCCTCCCACATTACGGGCACTGGCGTGGGAATGTCCTCTTGATGACTGGCAAATTTGCTTAGTCTGAACAGATGACACTAGACAGCTCACTCCAAGAATGCTGACTCCAGACTGCTGATTCCATACTGCTGAAACCAAACTGCTGACTCCAGACTGCCAACTCCAGACTGCCGACTCTAGACTGCTGGAGGCTTAATTTGATTACTGACTCTAGACTGCTGACTCCAGACTGGTAACTGCTGACACCAAACTGCTGATACCAGCCTGCTGACACCAAACTGCTGACTCAAGACTGCCGACTAGGCTGTTGACTCCAGGCTGTTGACTCCAGACTGCTGACACTAGACAGCTGACTCCAGATTGCTGACATTAGACTGCTGACTCATGACTGCTGACTCCAAACTGTTGACTCCAGACTGCTGACTCCAGACGGCTGACTCCAGACGGCTGACTCCAGACTGCCGATTCCAGACTGCTAACACCAGAATGCTGACTCTAGACTACTGACAGTAGACTGCTGACTCCAAATTGCTGACTCTTCACTGCTGACAACAGACTGCTGACTCCAGACGTATTGCAACAGGAAGAAATAAAGTTGTATTATGTCACTTGTTGAAGTGAAACCAACACAACACCATCATTAAATTGAACAATGTAAAGTTAAAATTGTTGTTTTTATTCTTATTTATGATACAATAGTAATAGTAATAAATTTATTAATGTTTCTTTCGAATACTTGTCCACTTATGACATTTTTAGACATTTATTTAGAAAACCATTCGTACCTGGACCGAACAGAAGAAAAAACCAAGGTCAAGGACAATTTAGCTGTTGATTCATTGGCATATCTCATTAGTTTGTTTCGCCAGACCTGAACATGATAGATGGTAGTTCAAGTGAACACTAAAACAGGATATTACGGGTATCATGACAAGCTTATTGCTTGTTGTGTTGTCTCTATTGGGAATCTGCAGATTACTTATCAAGAGCAATCTAGAGGGCTAACTGTGCCAGAACTATTGTAAAAACTTGCCTGTGTGTGCACGATACACATGTTTTTGCCATGGTTAGCTTATCTGTCTGTCTGTTTGTATGCATTTATGCAGTGTCATATATATATATATATATATATATATATATATATATATATATATATATATATATATATATATACAAAATATCAATATATATATATATATATATATATATATATATGCTGAAATTTAAATTTGTCATTTTTACTCATGCAGTATATATATATATATATATATATATATATATATATATATATATATATATATATATATATATATATATATATATAGGTGACACTATATATATATATATATATATATATATAGGTGACACTGCATGAGAAAACCCTACTTAAGTAAAAAAATCCCAAATTGATATTTTGGTATGTATACATATATATATATATATATATATATATATATATATATATATATATATGACACTGTATAAAAAGATATATATATATATATATATATATATATATATATATATATATATAAATGCACACAAACAGACATACAGATAAGTTATACCAACTAATCTCTTAAATAGTACAGAAAACTGTGTATGATAACAGGAAGAAATTTGTTTATACATTTATATACACACGCACACACACAATTCATATATATATATATATATATATATATATATATATATTTATATATATATATATATATATATATATTTGACACTGCATGAGAAAACCCAACTTAAGTAAAATCACAAATTGATATTTAAGTATTTTCTGAAAGTGTGTTAATGTCTGTATAACATACACAAAACAGAACTGAATTAACTGCAGTTGTTTTGATTTTACATCTATTTGAAATTCTACTTTGTACGAAATGAACCAAGCTAAACTTATGGAAAATGCTGAAATCTCAATAAGTGATTGTTCAACCGAAGCTGTGTATTATCTAGCAGTGTCACAGCAAGAGAAAACCCATATACATATGATCATACATAACCATACAATGTTGTGCCCCTGTAGCTTGGATGATGGTCACACACTACGTCTATTTGCGTTGCCCATTAACGCCAAGCCCATTATTTTCGCCACAAAGCCACTTGTTGCACGTGTGCTAATGCATGGCTTTGCGTGGCAAACTGTATAATTGTAGTAGGCACGAGAACAACAAGGGTGTACTAACCTCACTTGACCAGTGTCCAGCCATCACTGACTGGCCGACGCAGTTCGTCTGTCCCACAGTTCCCTCTTGTCGTTGTTTTATTTACTTAGACCCTGCTGCGCAGCTGTGAACACACATGCACAAGGGTGCACACATTTGCTGGCACCCCAGCTGCACGCGGATGGAAAGATCGAGTGAACGAATGCAGGAGCCTCAGCATCACAGGCTGCTGTTTCACAGAACACATCTGCTATTGATACCTAACGCCGTAGTGGACCCACATCCACTCACACTGGCTCTGCGATGCTCTCATTGGCCAATAGGAGAAGGCAGTCTGTATATGGATATCGGCAGTTAAATAATTGTAGTTAGTTTATATGTAGCAAGGTATATTTCCAAAATGAGACACACCCGTTTGAATCGTTTTGAGAAACCAACCAATGTTTTTATGTTTTATAAAATGGATATGAAAATATTACATATTATAATATGTTAAGAGGTTCAACTTTTTATTAGCTATATCTTTCTAATATTGCATAATCATTTTATAGTATTTATATTGTATCCATTTCGTTGAGATAAAAATTAAGTCAATAATAATTATGCAGGTATAATTTCATTTAAAAAGTTAACCTATATGGAGTTCCATGTTCTTTTAACAGCCACACTAATTAACATAAAAACATTTTTTATGATTCTGGTTATCTTAACTATGGCCTAGATTGTGATACATGTACTGTTGTTGTCATGGAAATGTGTTCCTGATTGAAATAATTATATTAACTGTAGCTAGATTTGAACTAAACATGGGAATTATGACTGTTTGTGGGAACCATGTGTTAATTAGTCGCCAGATTAACCAGTTCCCTCATCAAATAACCAATGCAATTACAGTAGAAAGTTCATCTGTGTCCAAGATGATATGATGTAGGGCAGAAAATTAAAGGTTGGCCAATTTAACTGCCAACCTGCTGGAGTTGGGCAGAACACTGCTAATCATCCCATTATTCGAGAATAGTGTTCTCAAGGTTGTGAAAAAGCCTGAGAATTTCATTGAAGGCTTGGGGAAGTTCATGCAATTTCAGGGACCTTATTGATCAGGGAATCATCGCTACGAAAATTAATATCTGAAGGTCAGGTAGTAGTCCGGAGTGCCATCAAAGGCCGGGGAATTTTAAACTGATGACATAAAAATTTAAATGCCACAGATTTATCTTACCTTTAGAATGTCTTCCTTGTTATTTTGAATCTTTTGTTCCTTTTTACATTGATCAGTCGGTTGAAAAGTGCAATTGAACTTTATTCAACATTGTTATATTATACATGTACATGCATTTGTTTTCAATTTTAATCAGTCTGAAGGAAAATGCACGAAAATAAATAAATATATGCTGCATTCTACGGTTGTTGTTTCCATTGTTATTATTGTTTTCATTAATAAATTATTTTATATATTTAGAGTGGTGCTGCAGTTGATTTAAATTAATAATGATAATTGCCTCATACTAGTGAGGCTGTCTGTTATTGAAGTGTCTCTCCAGTGGCCTCTAATTAAAGTGAAACAAAAGTCATGGTTTGGGGCTTGTGCACCTGCAAGAGTTACTCAAGCATAACCATCTACAACTACAATTAAGAATGTCAAGCCAGTGGTTTACTAGGAAACCTTGTTGAACACACAGCATCTGAATTTGATAGGCTGTGCCATACTGTTGGATAACCCTACATCACGGGTGCCGTTGTTTGGAAATATTCGCTCGCCAAATGAACATTGAAAAAGGAACCAGCAATTCTGAGGTGATCCGTGTTGTGGTTCGACTGTCCCAGGACCCAGTATTAATAAATATGGGTCTGAGAAAATTTTGTGATTGTGTGTTTACTAAACTTGAATTATTCTTGTTGTTTATTTGGATGCTTTTGACAAGTTTGCTTGATGCTAACTGTTCCTTAACCCACGTGTATTTGTTTCCTTCCAGCCCAACGAGGCAACACCTTTCAAGGTGAAATCTACTGAGGAAATCGACTCTTTCAACCTCGTGGTAAGTACTGCTGGCTTAACATGTATCATGAGGTTTGCCAAAGTAGAAAATTGTGGGGAAGATATCATGATGTGGGCGATAAGCTATTCTCCTGTGTCCTTGTTCACAGGTAGGCCTACCTAGCCTCTTCCTTATTGTTGTTCACATCATAATATGCATGCATCTCCTCAGTAGTTTTTGCCAAACTCCATACTGCCTCTTAGGCACAGCCCACAATTTATTTTATCATTTATCACGTCTCTTTGTAACATTAGTTTTCCACAACAATCCTTGCCTTGTTACAATCTGCCACTTTTGTTGGAAAGTATGCAAATTGTATCTTAATGGTAAGAAAAAGTGACATTCAAATAACTTAGGGGCGGGCACAAATTTTATAAACAAAGTGCCATTTTGACCAAATACTACTTTTTTATTTATGGATAGAATCTCACAATTTCACAAAGACAACAATATAGATATATTAAGTACACAAAATACAAGAGGGATATGAATGATACTTCCAGTATGTGTGATTTTGTAAATTCAGCACATCTTGGGAGACAAACAAGAAATTGAAAAATATCACTGAGGTAAATAAATATGTGGAAAAATGGAATATAGTATTTTATATGTGCACATTAAGACAATTTTCATTAAGCTCTGTTATTTTGTTTTGATTTGATTTTAATGCTTGTGACTTAATTTTATTTCGCTGAATCAATTCGGTGAAAAAAAAACTACAATATTTTAATGGGCTATTAAATGAAAATAGAACGCTGTTTAAACCAATACGAAAATGTTTATTCTTAAATGTAATATATATATATAACAAAATCATATGCATTTTAAAGTAGTTTTGAAAATTGTAAATATATTGGTTGATTGTTGGCACATGTAAGTGAAATTGAGTTTTTTAATTTAAGATAAGACATGAAGCGTACAAACATTGAAATCACTTAAAGCTGTAAACTTTCAAGAGCAGGCATGCCCACATATATAATGCCATCTTTACAAACATACATTAATAATATTGGAAATGTTATTAACTTGTGAAATTTTCATCAGAAGATGACTGCTACTAGGTGAAAAGGTATGTTTACATGCATATTGGCTGGCGAATTGTCTGTCAGATTAGTGTTTGACACTGATTGGTGGAATCAGCAATTTATTTAATATAAACTTTATTTTATTCTGAATGGATAGGAAAAACTAACGGACCACGATGTATATAAATGAAGCATGGTCTATGAGTTAATTTGCTATCTGACCAAAGGCTCAAAGAGGCGAACAGCATAGCCGGCAGAATGTCGCCATTGGGAGTTGATTTTCGAGTAATCACAGATGTATTTGACACATGAATAGACAGTGTTGTCAATTGGATTACAATACATTTAATAATATAGTCTGGCAGACATGCAAAAAAAGGTCAGTTTCTATGGAAATAATATGACAATTAAGTTATCAATTTGTACATATATACAGACATATCCTCTTCAGACTTCAGGCCTGGCTAGATCTATGTAATGGTCAGTTTTGTTTGCACGTTGTGGAGCTTGTGTGCCTGCATTAGGGAGTTCAGGCAGGAAAATGAACTTGGACACACAAACCTTAATCTCCACTCATTGGAAAGAGCCTGCTCTAAGGAACAAAATGACACAAAAATCGTTCAGATTTGTCAATCCATTGATTTTCTATGAATATTTTAATATCCGATAAATAAGCATTTCTATGAAATAGTCATAGGGATTATGAACAGTCTTTTGTCTTAGCAATGGCACCATTTTGGCTGCATAATTAGCTATTTCCACCATTTATTATGTGCTAGCAGGGTTATTTCTAAACGAATCACTATAAAACTTGCCATCTTTACATAATTTTAACTGCTGAATCCAAAATTGGTCACGGATTTTGAACATTGTGAATATTAATGACCTAATTTGCATATGCAAATGCCCTAATTGCCTAAATATTCACATTATATCAGTTCTAATACTTCTAAGGCATAAAATACTGAACTGAATGGGAACAAAATAGTAAACTGACATTTATAAACCCTCTTAATTTATGTGTGCAGAACACAAGATGGCTGCTCATCTTCCAAGATGGCAGCCATCTTGGATTTCAAAGGGTATGTCGTGTATGATGCCACAATAAAGGGTAAATACTTTAAGATAACTGGTCACCAAGTAGCTACAGACACATGGTAAGCATTGATTACCAAATATTTGGGGGCCATTTCAAAATTATATGATGAATACCAATGATTCCTCGAACGAACTGAAGAAAAGATGACACATGGTCAGGCAGGCGCAGTCCCAACTTAGGAAGGAGACGAAGAAGGTCATGTTGCAGATGAAGAGTCTCAGATTCCTCAATTTTCTTGATTAGAATGTAAAAGAACGCCACATTTGGTGCCTTTTCCTCTGGTAAAGTGTTATCTGGGCACAGTCACTTTTCCCATAGACGACCATTATAACGTTCTTACGCCTACATTGAAAATTTATCCTACAATTTTTTTTTTTAATTAACAGAAAATGACAGATCCACTAAGACACCTGGTGTGTAAAATTCGTGAAAATAACACCTCCTTTTCGCACAAACTGCTTCAATGCATGATGCCCCTGCATTTCTGCCATGAAATTCCCCAGTTTCCAAAATATGAGTACATCCTGCCTAACGGCCACTGTGTCCTTACACAACTGGTATACCTACTGACAAATGGCATAATTTCAAAGCTTAGATGCTACTGTGCACAAAACATCACTTCCACTCACTCATCCACACAATTTCTGCTCTCACAAATAAACCCTATCTGCACAAATCATTTTTTCCTTGGGACTCTATGTATGTAATGGCGGATGGATTCTGACTGTGGTCTGTGCCCATCTGAAACAATAAAAAATGCATTAACAAGTATGAAACTACATAATTTTTTTACAAAACGTTAAATATATAATGAGAATGTAGATACAGCAATACTAAAGGTGTTATTTAAGAAATATTCTCACGTGAAAAAGATTTGTAAATTGTGTTTTACAATACAGTTGTAAAAACAAAATGACTACATAAATCTTGTTTGCATTAAGTTCTGCATGCAACTATGGACATAAATACGTCATGTGATTGAACTAAATGTAGCTTGAAGATGCAATGCAGGTTACAGAATAATTAAACCAAAATTAAAACCCCATGCAAAGATCGGCCGACTTGAATTTAGGGAGTGCACTTAATAAATGGAATAGCACAGGAAGCCAATATGCATGCGCAGCTGTGGAAAATCCATGCGAACAACGGCGCATGCAAATTTATTCTGCTGTTACATTTATTGTCGATATCCCCCCGCCGATACCTACTTGTAATGAAAATCGTAAACAAACTACGACAAAGTTATTCTAACGCTAATATATCAATGAATATAGGAGGATTTTGAAAGGATGATATGTTCACTAAACATCAAGAGTGATAAGTATCATCCTTACCTTGGAGAAAATGGTCAATTTCTGATTCGGTCCACCCGCTTATGTCAAAGAGTGTCTCCGGCGTCTCGGCTGCATAGGCCATGGTTGAAATGAGTCAGACCTGTCGGGGAAAAGTACGATTTTACACTTGTTCTTCAAATTAATATCAAAAACCACGTAAGTGATTTTTATCTAAATAAATTACTCTATCAAATCGTACTTGCCGATTAGAAATCGAGGCGCGAGATTTTTAAGAAATCGACAAATTTTTCGATAATTCTTACCTCATTCAGAAGCCGCAATGTTTGTGTCAATTCGGCATCGCTGACGTCATTCTCAGGAATTCCACGGTCAAAATGAGGCTATTTAAAATAGCCTATCCAAAGAGGAACAACTGTTTATCTTCTTTTGAAATGTAGGTATCCCCCAGAAAATTGGCGCCGTCGACTTGCGACTTTTTAAGAAATCGACAAATTTTTCGATAATTCTTACCTCATTCAGAAGCTGCAATGTTTATGTCAATTCGGCATCGCTGACGTCATTCTCAGGAATTCCACGGTCAAAATGAGGCTATTTAAAATAGCCTATCCAAAGAGGAACAACTGTTTATCTTCTTTTGAAATGTAGGTATCCCCCAGAAAATTGGCGCCCTCGACTTGCGTTCGCTGGATGCAGTGCCACGTTCATGGATTAATTAGCAACGAACACGATGAGATATAATAGTTTTATTATTGAGGAACAATAAGTTATATTATAACAGTATTATGGATCACTTGAAAACATTATGACGGACGTTTCTTGTGAAAACTGTGGTCTTGAAGTTTGTGGTATGCGGAGGCCAAGTAGTACTTTCGCCGCCGTTGCTTCGAGCCACAGCGGTATCGCTGAACTCCCTACCTGCATTACAACGTTTGATCTAAATATTACAGGTGTAAAAATGTAATTTTGAAAGTAAAATTATGTTTTACTATACATGAAGTAAACACCAGCAAATTCAACCTTAATCCAATCCGCACTTGTTTGATCCAGGTCATCTGTTTGATCCAGGTCATCTGTTTGATCCAGGTCATCTGTTTGATCCAGGTCATCTGTTTGATCCAGGTCATCTGTTTGATCCAGGTCATCTGTTTGATCCAGGTCATCTGTTTGATCCAGGTCATCTGTTTGCATGTGTCACCTTCAGTATGTGTTAACTTAACCTTGACTGTATGTGACCCTGATTAAATGATTTTCCTCAACAAATCATTGGTGACCTTGAGTGTAACTCTGACCTTGACTGACACCCAACAATGGACATTTCAGAAATTATCTACTTTGATGTTTGAGGATAGGTGTTAAACTTATCTCTCGCAGCAGCCTTGATTGCTGTTTAACCGAGTGGAAAACTGAATCAATATCCACCCGGTGCCAGCCTCCAGCCAGAGTGAACAAGTATTTGTTAAGGTTGCTATTTGGAATCATCCAGTCTCTTCTTGTGGAGAAACTGCTGCAGAAAGACGATAGATTTAACAAGATTCAAGGCAAAGACCCAGATGGAAAGTGGACAAGGAATCCACTGGCTTATTGAGAGTCCAACAATTCTTCATCTATATTTACACAGTATTACCAACACACTGGGCCACATAACAAATATCACCAATGACTGTGCTGGTACAAAACAGCTACCTGCTCCCTCACAAGCTGGTGCAGTACTCCCTAATTTTGAAAAATGTCATTTTGGCATCTGGTCTGTACCATGCTATTCATGGTTGTTACTGCTGTCTGCCTTTTCCAAGCAGACTGTTCACTTTTCCTACAAACCTATGCCTTTGGGAAAGGTTATATCTTCTGTAAACCACTTCGTGGTTAGGGTTAGCTAGGTGGTGGTTAGGGTTAGCTAGGGGTGGGGTTAGCTAGAGATGGGGTTAGGTACGGTTAGGCTTGCATACCTTGCATATCTCCTTGCATCTGTACACTTACAAAGTGTGGTGGTTAGGGTTAGCTAGGGGTGGGGTTAGCTAGAGATGGGGTTAACTACGGTTAGGCTTGCATACCTTGCATATCTCCTTGCATCTGTATGCTTACAAAGTGCTGTGGTTAGGGTTAGCTAGGGGTGGGGTTAGCTAGAGATGGGGTTAGCTACAGTTAGGCTTGAATACCTTGCATATCATTCTTGTGTCCGTACACTTACAAACAACTGTACACAACATGAAATGAGTATTAAGACGTGGTGAATAGACATTTGTGAAAATTTGTATTGATTTCCCATAAAAACTTTCCTTATTTTTAGCTTACCATAAACTCTTTCGGGCAATTTTAACATATGGAAAATAAAAAAATTATGTTTATTGACAACTAAATATCTTATTAACCATCAAATAGCGTAACATATCAGATGATGGACGTCAAACGTTACAGCACAATATTAAAATGTACATTTACTTGACATTTTTTATATATAGTAGATCAGTTATTGGATATCTCCTAAAGGAGACGGTTACAAAGTTTAAATAATAGCGGCGCTTAACAAATAATGCTCTTGGTGACTAGATGGAATCTATATAATATATAAAATAATATAGTATTAACTAGCCTGTCACAGACAATATTCTAAATCAAACGCAACATGAGGCAAGTTAGCAGCCGTTTTGATTTATTCGTGTGATTCTATGTTGGAGCATGTAACTGAGCCTATACACTGTCACTACACGACTGTAGCCACATCTGAGTCGGCAATTAATAACTCTATATTTAACAATTCTTCCTTTTGTGCAGCCTGTTCACAGTACACACTCATTGTTTAATGACAGACACATTTTCATGCATTTTATCAGTATATTTTTTATTAAAAACGCTGCTCCATGACTGTTAGATGGCTACTGCTTTCCATTGCTAGGGTACCTATTTGGGTTCGGCCTACTGTTATATTTCCCATTGGTGACCATGTTAACGTTTTGCACAATTATAAGAAAACGTGACCATAAAAAATTCTGAAACTTCCTACCTGCCGTTGTCATCATCTCATTGACATGCTTGTCGAGGTTAGTCAAATTCTCATACTTCTACCTCTTTTAAAATCCCTGAACGTGTCATACCAGTCAATGTTTACAAATTTCAACATGCATTACTACGCACACGTTCCTAGTGGTGAAACATTTTTCAGAAATCCTTCTACCTATTGAAATCACCTAAAAATCCATAGTTACACTGCCAACATGCAAACTTGCCAATGTGTCTGCTCAAATGCAGTTATGTCAGATGATATGATTTTTTTTAATTACACATATCTAAAATTACTGTGCCCTAAATACGTGTGTAACACACCAGGAAGTGTAACTGAGGCATGATCCTATCAATAAATGTGTTGCTAACTTTCATGAGTATATGAGAGATGGCGCCATCTTTGTTGCTAACTTCATAAACTATGGTAGATGGCACCACCATTGCTGCATTCTTTTACTACCTATATGATAGAGTGTTACAAAAGCCGTCATAAATATATCAAAATATAGACAATGAATTATTCTGTGAAAACTGCTTTGAAATTGTGAAACATTTCTGAAGTTAGGTGTAAAAAGGTATTATGTATTTCTTGTGTAAGGAAACAATAGAAAAGTATGGGGGAAGATTGGTGATGTTCACAGGTACACTAGAGCTACTGTTATGTTTGTAGATCCTCAGCCAGGGGATGTGGGAGGACTGGTGATGTTCACAGGTACACTAGAGCTACTGTCATGTTTGTAGATCCTCAGCCAGGGGATGTGGAGGACAGGTGATGTTCACAGGTACACTAGAGCTACTGTCATGTTTGTAGATCCTCAGCAAGGGAATGTGGAGGACAGGTGATGTTCACATGTACACTTGCGCTACTGTCATGTTTGTAGATCCTCAGCAAGGGAATGGGGAGGACTGGTGATGTTCACATGTATACTAGAGCTACTGTCATGTTTGTAGATCCTCAGCAAGGGAATGAGGAGGACTGGTGATGTTCACAGGTACACTAGAGCTACTGTCATGTTTGTAGATCCTCAGCAAGGGAATGCTGATCATCTCCCAGTTCATTCAGCGTTCGGAGGCATCTAAGGAAAACATTGTTGACCTTTCATTCACCTCATCCATCGCCCAGAAGTTGTCGCCCAGCGCCAGGGTTGTGGTCTGGTACATGACGGACAAGAACGAAGTCATCACCGACAGCCTCGATTTCAATGTTGAAGGTGTCTTCTCTAACGAGGTATGACACACTGTAATAAGGCTGTGTTATTGTGATTATAACGCTTCTTTCTTTGCAGTAGTGTTTCTCAACATTATAAAAGATGTCTGATTTTTAATTTATGGAAGTTGCTTGGAAAACCATGTTCTTATCAAACTGTGTGATTTGTCATAGACAAAATATATATTGTAATGAATGCTTTAGATAGGTGGAGTAAAATACATAAAGCAACAATTGAAGATTTCTTTACACATAGTTTTGTCTCTCAAGCTTAAAGCTAGTTTGTTACACAGTGGATGACATTGAATATTGGGAGCTCTTTATATATTTATGAAATTACATCATTGGTAGCCTGAAGTTGTCATTGTAACATGAACAGTAATGTTTTTAATGTAAAGAACTCCCATATATGATATGATGTGCAGCCAAAGCCTCTAACCATGGTGCCATGCATTCATTCTCTAACAAATATGTTAAATGATGTGATACAGAGACAAAGTCTGAATACTAGATGTGATGTCTTAATTTATTTAAAATTTTCAGAACTGAAATCAGGTGAACATCAAGGATTGTGTGTTTGTGAATTCATGTAGAATTGTAGTTGTTAAACTTTTGATGTTCAGAGCTATGAACGGTTGCTTTCAGGTGTCGTTGAGTTTTGACAAGAATAAGACACAGCCAGGGAAGTCTCTGAACCTGAAAGTGACAGCAGCCCCTGCGTCGTACGTGGGTCTCCTCGCCGTCGACCAGAGTGTACTGCTGCTCAAGGGGGGAAATGACATCACACAGAAAGATGTACGTATCGTTGATCTGTTGCAGCAGAGTGTCTAAAGCAATTGTTTCGATGGCTGTCTAACTGTCCTTAAAGATGCTGATCTTACAACGGACAGCTGTTGCGACGGTGTCATTTTATATTGACCGGTCATGCTTGCTGATGTGTGAAACACTGGTGCGGTAGGTGGTCTGGAAAGTTTAAATATTACATGAACTGCCAGGGTTAGTAATGATTGTAATAACAAAGATTTTAATTATTAGTGTCTGAATACATTTAGCCAATATGGTTCTATTAATTTAATTTTTTTTGATCAACTGACCCGTTTTTGTGAAAAAATCTGCAAACCAACTAATAAAAAATAAAAGGCGTAACAACTATTGTCAAATTATTTCATGTATATAAACCTAATGTATATAAACCTAATGTACATAAATGTAATGTATATAAACCTAATGTATATAAACCTAATGTATATAAACCTAATGTACATAAATGTAATGTATATAAACCTAATGTATATAAACCTAATGTATATAAACCTAATGTATATAAACCTAATGTATATAAACCTAATGCAGCTGTATTTGTTGTAATTTATCAATGTAATTGATTAAAACTAAATTACCCTTTATCAATAGGTTCAGAACAGGCTGTAACATTCTCTCTGGTTGTCAATACATATAGGTTTATGACATTAATCGGTTATGTAACAGTTTCATAGATTGTCACTAAAATACTACCTTTTTTAGGTGATCGAGGAACTGAAGACGTACGACTCAAAAGACTCCAACGATCGCCCCATTGAGCCAATGCCATTCATGAGGTGCATGTTCTGTGGCTGGCCCGTATTCTCTGGCGGCTCTGACTCCACTGGGGTCTTCAATGTAAGTTTTCTGGGTCCACTATTGTACTTTTATAGCTTTATAGTTCAGTACGTATGACTGCATGTGTCACGGTGCATGTTTGAGAGAAAAAGTTGCTGAATTGCATTAAAATTCCTTCTCAATTCAGTTTGTTTTGCTTGTCTCATTTGTCTCTAGCTCATTTGTACAAATTTGTTATTTAGTTTCGGTAAAATCATCGGACAAACTGTTAATTTATTTTTTACTGGATCTGGTAAAAATTTGGTGAACAAATTGCAAAAGTGATCCAGATCCACATAAAGTAGGCAATTCATCCGTTCACAAGGTTGTGTCCTGTGTATTTTGAGGAGTATTGCTTTGAGAAACATTTATTTGTAGCTCATCGGTAAAGTTCCTATAAAAAGCTGTAGAGTATAAAGACTGGTGGAGCACGTTAAACTGACCATCAGTCTGAACAAAATGGCAGATATGTTTAATTTTAAGTGGAGATAAAAGTTTTACCTGCGCTTTTATTTTATAATCCTGTTATATTGGTTTCTTTTGACATAACTAATTATGACACAAGATAGTAGCCATGGATATAATCAATCTAGTAATGGTATTCCTTGAACTACTACCATCCGACAACCTTATTTTGGTTTTTCACTTGCAGAGTGCAGGTGTATACGTCATCACCAATGGCCTCGTGTATCAAGATACTCCACGTGAGTACACACAGCCTTTGTTTACCAATGTTGCCAAGGCAACAAACCACAATGGTACAAAATATGGAAAAAAGTTAATGACATACTTGTCAGAAGATTTTCATGTTGTTTGAATTTGTGAACGTTCAGAGCTGCTGTAAACATTCATGTTGTAATCCTTTACATTTACATCCTATTGTAAAAAAAAACACATTGACCAGTTACCTTCAGAATCAAGTTCTTTTGTTGTCTTACAGTATCTGTATTGTGTTTAACATCACTACATATGAAAATATGCAAATATGGCGATGTTCATAAGAAGATATCAAGTACTTCTGATAAGACTTTTTACTGGTGTTATAACAATAACAATTCTTCTTCATCATTTTTGTGTAGGCATGTGTTATAAACAAATGAATGTTCATAATTATTTTAAATACGTATATTCTGTAACTGGGTAGTCCACCTGTTAATTCCTTGCAGAAATTATGCATTTTATTTGATCAACATGCAGTCATGTTGTTGTCAATTCACATTTGCAATTTTAATAAGTGACTTGACAATCAATAGCAGCTGGATGCTTGTGCCATTTCAGGTAACGTATGTCATCTGTCATAATTAAACAACTATGTGATTAATTTTATTGGTTTGTTGAATGGAGCCATTCTTTATTTCTGTAAAAATGTGCTGGGGACATTCTGTTGATGATGTCTTGTTCTGTATTTATCACTTGAATATATGTTGGTAACTTGTCACGTGAATACACAAGACTTGTGTTGGTAACTTGTCATGTGAATACACAAGTCTTGTGTTGGTAGGTTGTCATGTGAACACACAAGACTTATGTTGGTAACTTGTCACATGAACAAACAAGATTTGTGTTGGTAACTTGTCATGTAAGTACACAAGACTTGTGTTGGTAACTTGTCACATGAGTACACAAGACTTGTGTTGGAAACTTGTCACGTGAATACACAAGACTTGTGTTGGTAACTTGTCACTGAATAGACAAGACGTGTTATTAACTGGTGTGGCATGAATTACCTGACCGAGATGCTACTTGAAATAACAGTATGGGCGATGACAACCGCACCCATGACAACAACGGAGATGATGACAATGCCAACAATGATGGCTACGACAACGACAACAATGATGCCACCAGGGATGAGGCCAGACACTGACAGAAAGGAACCTGAGCGATCGTTGTTGGAGCCAACAGTTACTCGTAGCCATTTCCCAGAGACGTGGCTTTGGTCAGACATGATTAGCGGGTACTTGATCATTTTGGCAGCATGCTCATAGATGTGTTGCAATTGGGATTAGACATGTGCACACTACTGACCACGCTGACATCTCTTACTTAACGAGTGCTTCGTGTTGACACTGCCACTCTCCAACCATTAATGTTAAAAAAATTTCCTCATAGATTTGTATGGGTATGTGTTATAAGAAGAACAGTGTTTGTATAAAAAATCAATATATTCTATAAATAACTTGCACTGAGATATTAATTAAACCAAACAGAAGTTCAGAGGCTGACAACATCGTTAATCAAGCCAAAAGTTAATGTAAATATAGGATGTTGGAATGTGAGAACATTGTACTCTATACGGAAATCAGCCCAGCTTGCAAGAGAAATGGATAAATATAAAATAGATGTCATCGGCATTAGTGAATGCAGATGGATGGGACAAGAAAAAGTCAAGATGAACACCGGAGAGAGTGTAATTTTTTCAGGGAGAGAAGACAATATACACAGACATGGAGTGGCAACAATGATGACAAAGAAAGCAGAACAAGCATTGATGGAATGGAAACCTATCAGTGATTTATGCTAGATTCTTCTCCAAGTATGTAAAGCTATCGATCATACAAGTCTATGCACCAACAAATGAAGCCAACGTCGAAGATAAAGACAATTTCTACGAACAGCTTCAGACAGTTGTGGACAGTGTTCATGACATACTCTTAGTAATGGGGGATTTAAATGCCAAAGTTGGAGAAGACAACGAAGGATATGAAAACATAATAGGAAGCCATGGAGTAGGTGAAAGAAATGACAATGGAGAAAGACTTGTTGACTTCTGCGGACTCAATAACCTCGTGGTAACAGGTACCATTTTCCCACATAAACTGATAAATAAACAGACATGGACATCTCCAGGAGGAAAGACAAAGAATCAAATAGACCATGTGTTAGTGAGTAGGCAACACTGGACATGAGTAATGGACACTAGGGCCATGAGAGGAGCCGACATTGCGAGCGACCACCAATTAGTGTGATAAAAAATCAAGCTGAAACTAAAGAGAAAACAAAAGAACAAGGTGATCAGAAAGAAATTTGATATAATTAAGTTACAGCAACCAGTTATTGAAGCCCAATTCTCACTGAAGTTGCGCAACAAATAAGATATATTACAAGACTACGACGAAACAGGCGACGAAGAAGTTGAGAAACAATGGCAAGACTTTGAGGATGCATACAAAGAAACAGCTCAAGAAGTACTGGGGTACAAAAAGAAAGGGCAAAAACCATGGATCAGCAAGGAGTCGTGGGAGTTAGTAGGAGAGAGAAAACGACTGAACAACATCGAGCAGACAAAGTCAGATAGGATTAAGCAGAATTACATGGATAAACATAGGTGTAAAGACAAAGAAGTGAAGAAGAGCATGAGACAAGACAAGAGGAAGTGGGTTGACCACCTTGCCATGGAAGCAGAGGAAGCAGCACGTAATGGAAGAATGAAAGAATTGTATGATATTACAAAAACCCTCAGTAATGACAAACGTAAGACAACAAATGCAGTGAAAGACAAATGTGGAAATTTAATAATAGAAGGATTGGCCAGAAGGGAGCAATGGAAAGAACACTGAGGAAATCCTTAATAGACCTGAGGATTAACAGCAAGTGTGAAAACAGAATACTAATCGATGCTCAAGAGCTAAAGGAAGTGGACAAGTATAACTACCTGGGTGCGAGACGTTAGTAAGCAAGGAGGAGGTGGCGATGACATTGTTAACAGAATTTGTAAAGCGAGGGTATCCTTCATGAAACTAAAGCAGATATGGAGTTCAAATATATACACATTGAGATCTAAATTGAGGCTTTTTAACACACTTGTTAAACCAGTGTTGTTGTATGGAAGTGAAACATGGAAAATTAACGAAGGAGACAACAGAAAGTTACATACATTTTTTTCAAGTGCTTAAGACGAATCCTACAAATTCAATGGCCATACATTGTATCAAATCGAGATATTCTGGCAAAAACAAAATTGAAGACAATCAGCACTGAGGTCAAGTTAAGAAGATGGAAGTGGGTAGGACATATCCTACGAATGGACAAGAACAGCAAATGTGAGACGGCATTGACCTGGATGCCTGAAGGTAGAAGAAAGGTTGGTCGACCAAAGACAACGTGGCGACCGACTATTGAAAATGAAAGACGCATACTGGGGTGGAACAGCTGGAATGAAGTCAGACGTGTAGCAGCTGACAGAATAAGATGGAGGAGATTCACTTCGGCCTTATGGGCCACTGGGCCCGAAGAGGTGAGGTGAGGTGAGGTGAGGTGAGATATTAATTGAAATAATAGAGTAGTGGAGATGGACAAGATCAAAAACAATAACAACAACGAGGTGACTGCAGGAGATGTCAGATACTGTGCAATCGTTGTCGCAGCCAAAAGTCACTCGCAGCCCAGAGACATGGCTCTGGTCAGACATGATTAGCGGGTACTTGACCATTTTAGCAGCGTGCTCCCAGAGGCCTTGTGATCGGGGCTTGACCCATGCAACAACCACACTGACATTTCTCATGCTTAACACCTCTGTGCAGGTGCTTCATGTTACATGTAAAATTATTAATGCCGGTGATCTCTGACTATTGGGACAGCTTGTATATATATTTTCGTCTTCCCTCCATGGTTGTTTAATATTTTGGCTTTATAAGACTTGGGTTAGTCAGGTATTGCTGATGATGCAAAGTTCACATGTAATCTGGCATATTTCATTAGTTGTCAACAAGCGGTACAGTTACAGCTGAAGCAGCTGGACAGAGAAAAACAAAAGTCTCCTTTCGGCTGTTGAAGTTATTTATCTGTAGCATTGCACTGCCACTGTTGGTGAGGACACCAGGCAGAACTTTATATAACGCTCAAACATGCGTTATTCACAGTTGGTTGTCATTGATGCCTACTGAGCTGCTCATGTCACCGATGGAACATCGGATCTGTATTGGATCCCGAGAGTCCAACAACTCAGGTTTCACCGGCAGGTGTCACTTTTAAGTTGCTGTTCGAAAAGACAGACTATCCTACCTGAAAAGTGGATCGATTTCAACTGTGCATTTTCAGTGATGAGTAACACCCTAATTGTTTATGAAGACAAGAGGCGTTCAAGTATGACACGATGTAGAAATGCAACTGAGCCAAAGATAATAATTCTGGTGCTGGAATGAACTGCTTCAAACACCAGCAGATGCTGTTTCTTTTGCCAGGTCCACCAATGGAAGCAGATGGGCCTATAATGATGAGCACTGTTGACAGTAGAGAAACAACAGAATTTGCAAAAGCCAACCGTGTCCGCTCAGTGTTTCTTGAGACCTGGCTGTGGTCCAAAAGTCAAATAGGGTACATCGAGTCGAAATTTAGATTTAGTTTTTGTTAAAACGGTGGACGTTGATGTTCAAGTGTTAACTAACTTTGATTAATAAGTTATTTAAGTTTGAGAAAACTTGCTTTGATTTAAGGTCGTGAAGGTGTTTGACAGGATGTCAAGATTTCAAAATGTTTTGCTTTAGTTAATTTTGAAAGTTTCGGAAAAATTATTCTGCATGTGGACCAATGGCATGTGGTTCACTTGATCATCACAACGTGGAGTTGATTCTATAAATTTAACTGAATATTGTCTTCATGTTAATACCTGGTGTCATAATGACAATGCCTGTGTCGTGATGTCAATGTCTGTGCCATAATGTCAATGACTGTGTCATGATGTCAGTGTCTGTGTCATGATGTCAATGACTCATGATGTCAATGCCTGTGTCATGATGTCACTGCCTGTGTCATGATGTCAATGCCTGTGTCATGATGTCATTGACTGTGTCATGATGGCAGTATCTTGATGTCAACACCTGTGCCATGATGTCAATGCCTGTGTCATGATGTCAGCGCCTATGTCATGATGCCAATACCTGTCATGACATCAATATCTGTGTCATGATTAATGGACACCTTACCACCGGGCACGGTTTTGGGCTTGCGATTCCAGTTCTTTCCGTCTACATCCTGCTTTTACAATCTCAGCGTCCACCTCTTTGTCCACCTCTCTGTCCACCTCTCTATCAACCTCTTTGTCCACCTCTCTGTCCACCTCTTTGTCCACCTCTCTGCCTCAGGTGTTTCTCTGCCTCTGCCCTGAGGGCTCCATGTGAGCACCTATCTGGACACACAACCACACACACTAGTATTGCTGTGCAACGGTTGTGGTTTTGTTCCTTCAGTCAACCCATATCCCATCCGACGCCCATGGGAGAATGGTAGGCTATTGCCAGATATGATGTTCAAAGGCACTGCAGCATCAGGCCCAGGCTTGAAAGAGACTGGACGGGTGCGCACCGAGTTCCCTGAAACTTGGCTGTGGTCGGATGTCACTATGGGGTACACTTGATATGTGATTTTACCTTATGTGGCTAACTTTTAAGAGTTATTTGAGACGCTATGGGTGGAAGTAATAATACCTGGAATGGATAATGGATGAGGGCGGCTTCTTGGGTCCTTTCCTCTGTCGACATTATGATTCTTCTCTTGTGAAGTCTGTCACTGCTGCGATAATATGCCTTCTCATTCTTCGTGCATAAGGGTACAATAATAATAATAACCTTTGTCCAACTTGGGGGTCAGCTTAGATAATAATGATACATTTTTATATCCAAACAAGTGTTTATGATTTTTTTACTGTTATTTTAAGACACAGAGAAACATGTCTGATATTCTGTTCGTTAAGATGGAAACATACCATAGTAAATGTCTTTTCAAAACAAAGAACAGTAAATGTACCAGGTAGCTTCATCTTGTGATTGTAAATGAACACATGTTTGTGATTCAACAACTCTAATTGATATTGTTATTTAATATTGAAAATAACATTTAAACATGTATTTCAACAATCAGAATGTGGTTGTGGTTAATAACTTTTCCATGCAGTTACCCCCCCCAGGTTGGATGTGCTTAACATAATAACATTATTAAGTTTGTAATGATTACGGTGCATTTCTCTATTTTGGCGCCTGTTTTGTGATTTCCAAGGATGACACAACAGTTTCATTGAACAACTGAGTGTTTCACCTGAAGTGAAGACATCTGAAATGTGACAGCCAACTCAATGTAATTCTAAATGTTCCTTCTCTTGTATCATAAGACGTAACAACCACAGATCTTCAACATTTCCAACAATGTTCCTTTTATGTTAAGACGTCATTTGTACCGCTATGCAAAAGATGACATTTTGTGTAAGCCATTTGCATATGCCCCTAAGCCATTTGCATATGCCCCTGGGCCTGTAGCAGAAAAAATAACTTTCTTCAGTGTGCAAGATCTACTCATAAGAATGTATAATCATGTTTAGATGAAAGAACCATGCAGCTTCATCTGTTTTGGGGTGTCACCCATCATACTAAATAACTCCATGTGTAATGGGCATTGTAGCAGCCTTGGTCACCAACATTACAATGGCAGAAATCCAGATTGTCGTCCAGAGAGACAGGCAAGAAATCACTGGCTTATTGAGAGTCCAAACATCTAATATTTGTAAATTCTCAGATTGTATCACAGCCTGCACGTGAATCAGATACAAATATATGAATGGTCAGGTGTCTATGTTGTGATATTATGACTACATGAATGGTCCCATAGTCATCAGGACATTACTGACATAGTATTATGATAATAATACATTTTATTTGATATAACTCCAGAATCAAGATTGTTTGTGGCACGTCACATCGTATTAACAATTAATAACATGGTCTAGAATTGCTAAATAAACAAATATATTAAAATACTAATAACAGTAATACTTTTAAAATGAATAATAGCACAACATAATAATAATAATAAATTATGATAAAATAACTACTATCCATACATGGTCCCACAGTCATGAGGACGTTACTGTAGGGTTATTGGAACAAAGTTAAAGCATGAATGGTCTCTTCTCTATTTTTGTGAAATAGGTAATTTTTATATTTTATCTTGGTGCTTGTAATTATAAAATGGTGGCTAAGAGATGCAATGTTTGTGGAAAGTCAGTTGGAGACATAATTTGATAGCCACATTGACCAGTGCATCTCTTGTGATATCATCTTTTTCCCTCGTGACTGGACTTGTTGGCCTGAAGCCAGGATTTTTCGTTGAAACCATTACAAGTTCAAGGAATGGGCTGGTGCAAAGTCAGTATGCTGAGCGGTATCCATATCCATCCAGTCTTCAGTTGTCTGCCCATCTACTGGTCTAGGTTAACGCATGTGGACTCATTGTGGAGGCAGTTCAGTGTCAGGTTTATAGTCATGTGTGACTTGTTTCTCTAGTCTTCTTCAGCCAATTTAATGATGACACTGTGACAATGGTCTCAGTCAGTGAGTTCCATAAATTTACCATTCTCTGATCTTCTCACTTCTTGTCAGCTCCGATCTTTGAACCATTGTGGTGGTAGCTTCATCACAACTAAACCAGCAATATATGCCCTAACATCAGCTGCACATGTTCTAACATTTCTTACTTTTACCAGTTATTAGGCACCCAAAGGTAGCCTGGAGGTCCAAAATTAAGCACAAATCTAGAGGGTCATCGACAAAATCAACAGAACTTGACCAACCTGACCGTGTTCGCTCGGAGTTTCCAGAGACATGGCTGTGGTCTGACATGAAGATAGGGTACTTAGACATACAGCTATACTTTGTGGCTCTATTACTTGGCAAGGCTTGCCAGTTGCATGCTTAAGCCATCACATGCTTCAATGTCATCTATAAATTATACATGACATTGACGTCTGGTGGACGGAGTGGAATTGAGATATTTCAGATATTTCAGGGCACGCTTTCCACGAATGATAGATGATTCTTTGCAAGAGGCAGACATAGTGAATACCAGGCAAGAACCAGGGAAACACGGAACCACCATTCAGGGAATCTTACTTCGAGGTGTAAATAATTTTCTGTCTTCAGTGTACCCTGACTACCCTATGGGACCTGTGGGTCCCAAGGGACCCATGCCTGATCGTGCCGGTGCCGGTGGAGGACGAGGGGCACCAAACAGGGAGGAAAAGCAGGCATCAGGCATGAAAGAACCCAAGAGGGTGCGATCAGAGTTCCCGGAAACCTGGCTGTGGTCAGACACTGTGATGGGGTAGATGTGATTATGGTTGATATGGTTGATCTTTAGGGTGGCAGGAATATGGTGAGGGCAAGACAAACATAGTAGAGGGCTGCTACTGTAGACTAATCTTTGTTTTAGCGACTTGGCAATAAATTAGGTGTTCTAACCACTAGGTATGTGTAATATTTGGTTGTATTACCTGCTTTGGCATATAGGGTTCTGACGGTTCTGTGCTTGTAACATTCTGTATACAGTGTTCTGTACTGACAACATTCTGTATACAGGGTGTATATATATGTATATATATATATATATATATATATATATATATATATATATATCCGCGGAGATAGGTTACCCAGACGTTCAGCTGTACTGTGGTCTGACACGGAGATAGGGTGCCTAGACATACAGCTATATTGTGGTCTGACACGGAGATAGGGTACCTAGACGTTCAGCTGTACTGTGGTCTGACACAGAGATAGGGTGCCCAGACATACAGCTATACTGTGGTCTGACACGGAGATAGGGTACCTAGACGTTCAGCTGCACTCTGGTCTGACACGGAGATAGAGTACCTAGACATACAGCTGTATTGTGGTCTAACATGGAGATAGGGTGCCCAGACATACAGCTGTACTGTGGTCTGACACGGAGATAGGGTACCTAGACATACAGCTGTACTGTGGTCTAACATGGAGATAGGGTGCCCAGACATACAGCTGTACTGTGGTCTGACACGGAGATAGGGTACCTAGACATACAGCTATATTGTGGTCTGACATGGAGATAGGGTACCCAGACATTCAGCTGTACTGTGGTCTGACACGGAGATAGGGTACCCAGACATTCAGCTGTACTGCGGTCTGACACGGAGATAAGGTACCTAGACATACAACTATACTTTGTGGCTCTATCATGACTAGACTTAAAGACACATTAATTGAGCTGCACGCTTAAGCCATCACTTGCTTCAATGCCATCTAAAAATTATACATGACACTGAAGTCTGATATATGGGGTGGAATTGAGATATTTCAGGGCAAACATTCCACGAATGATGGACGATTCTTTGTAGAGGCAGACATTCTGGCAGGTGTCGGCCAAGTGTCAGGGAAACATGGAACCACCATTCAGTGAATCTTACTACATTGTTTGTTTTCTTCAGTACATAGATACCCTGATCGCATAATGATACACCCCCTACCAGGCATGCCAGGTCCTGTTGGTATTGGAGGAGGTGAAGGAAATGGAGGGCTAGGCAGCATGGGAAGCTCAGGGCCAGGGATGAAGGAACCAAAGAGGGTGCGCTCAGAGTTCCCGGAAACCTGGCTGTGGTCGGACACTGTGATGGGGTAGATGTGATTATGGTTGATAGAGGGTATTTAGGGTTAAGGACAAGGCAGTGGGTGGCAGGAATAATGCCTTGAAGGGTGAGGGTAAGACAGGCTTGGTAGAGGGCTGCTACTTTGTTGTGGCTACTTAGCTACAAATTGGCAATGCTCAGATGGAATTCTAACCAATACAATGTACCGTACTCATCCTAATAAGTGTACATTCCCTAATAAGCGTACATGCCCTTATAAGCGTACATGCCCTAATAAGTGTACATCCCCATTTTTTATCAAGGTTCAGTGACGGCAGAAGTCTGAGAAAATCAAAAGCTTCAACTGTATCAGCTCTGATATATTTTTGATCACATGTAACGTATAAAAGGCTGGTAACCCAGTCCTTTCGTTGAATATCTTGACAGTCACTTCTGTTGAGTCTTGATATGTCCTGCCTGAATTTTTGCGGTCCCACACGGTTGATTATAACTGTCTCGGTGTCAGTATGACAGCCAGTCTTTTGCTAAGTTTTACAATAGATACTGCACATCTGTCATGCTGAACGGTTGCCACTGCTAACTTTTCTCCATTGTTTCACTCATACTTAATTTTAAATACATCGTAGCCCCAGGTAGTTGTCCAGAATGTGTAAGTTTCCAACTCAGAGCAATATGCAGGTCTCAATGGACGTAATTTGCTATTTTTTTGTCATGCCAACCATAGTGCCATCTGGTGGATTAATAAAAGATAGTAGGACGAATACGGTACGTGTAATATTTGGGTGTGTTAACTGCTTCTGCTTGTGTATAGAGGGTTCTGTGTTTACGGCACTTTGTGATTTCCAGTTTTGTGGCAAGAACTCCACAGAAATAATACCAGAACAGACAGTGATACACTTGTTTGTATCGAAAACCACCTAAAGATATCTGTTTCTGTGATTAGTGATTATTCTAAATATCTGTTTTATTTAGAGTCCATTTGGACGTAACATGTGAGCCTGTCGTTTTGTTCTCTTCGGCCTGATATAAGTTACACATTTGTGGCACATCATTGTCAAGGTGTCAGTTTTGTCTTTCCTATGTTGGCCACTTCCTTGGCAAAGCAACTGTCTCCCTCCACTTTGGGGATGTGTGTCCCTGGTGATGATTGTTTCCCCTGGAACACCATTGCATGATTGACTCATGAATGAAACATTTCGCTCTTTGACTGGTTAAACATTGCACTGTAGCAGACATGGGGTCAATTACATTTACATGTAATTCCCGAATTGTAATTGGTGTTTTGCTTTTAAAAGTAATTGGAATTGAAGGAAATGTACTTGGTGTATTCAAATACTTTTCAGTTATTTTTCAATAACTTTTCCGTTACTTTTTCAATTACCATAATATTCAGAAATTAAATAAAGCTGCTCTAAAATAGATTTTTGGCGTAAAATACTTAAACGAAAATGCACGGAGAGGGGGTGATATCATTTGTTAGGTCGACAACAAACATTATAATACATAAGGAGGATTCAAATTGGAATCTGTTTTTGAGGAGGGCACCACATGGAACAGTCAGTATTAATGCATATGCTATTTGTAATTTATATAAATAGACACATGCAAGGAAATTCTTAAATCTGATTATGCAGACCCGTTTAGAATGGGCAAAGAAGGTTGAGATAGCATCGGGATAAATATGTGCAGCATTTCACAACATGTTGTAAGATATTGAGTATACCGAGGATCTATGTTGTCGCAGTCTTCAGGATGAAGGGGAGGATGCATGCTGTCGATTTTGAGATGTTCGATGGTATGGTTGCCTTGTCTTCTGAAGTCAGTCATGACTACATCCTTGAGCCCATAGAGACAGTCCGACAGTCATTCCCAGAGACGTGGTTATGGACGGAGAGCATTATTGGGTATTTATCTAACATTTAGCATGCCTTGCTGATCCTGGCATACTCCCTGGCAAGATGGCTTCATCCCTGCATGGAACATTAGATGATTGTTCCTGAGCGGATCATAAGATCGGTTCTGTATGGATCATTAGATTGTTCTTGCATGGATCATTGGGGCCTGCATGGTTGGTCCTGATCGTTTTATAATTTTTAGGTTAGCCTAGTGTGGAACATTAAGTTATAGATGCATGGATCATTAGGTCATAGCTGCATGGGTTTTGGTTTTTCACAAATGGATCATTATACAGACATGCATGGATCATTAGGTTATGCCAGATTAAATGGTTATGTTGTTCTGTTACATACATAACCATATTTTCGACAATACAAGGGATACAATTCGGTGCAGGACATGTTTCTTTCATGTTAAAAAAAGTTAGACTGTCCCATGATAACCACATGTTCCAGAGACATAGGTAATATGGTGTTCCTGCGACAATGATAATCAAATGTTGCAGAAATGTTGGCAATGTTACAGTGGAAGTATCATGTTGCTGAGATAGCATTTTCTTTCTGATGGCACAGACGGTATCTGCCAAGTTACAAAGTGACTTTTATATAAAAGTATTCTTTCAGTACCAGAAATGAGGAACTTTGACTGGTACAAATGTGTAGTGGAGATGCTTGACATAAAAGAGATTTTCATGGACTCCAGATTGTGTTGCTTTGGAAAACAACAGTGGAATCTCTATAATATGGATCAGGTTTCAGCAGTATTCCCAGAACCTGGTCATGACACCGCAGGACGTGTCTGACTGCTCTACTTCAAGATGGATTCCATGTGACCTGTCTCGTCAGTTAAAGAGAACGTACGGCGATTTTCATTGGCTGATTTGTTGGCGTGCCAATATATATAGTACAGCGATCTTTAAATGTTGTAAAACATGGTTATTTTATTTCGTCAACAAATTGTGTATTTTCAAATATATAAGTAGATGAAAGGTCATGGTAGTAATACGTTTTGCGTAGGTATTATTGAAATGTTATAAAATACAAATAAATATCAGTATGCAATGTTCAGGCATAAAAATTTTTTGCCCGAACTAAAAGAGATGATGTCATTCAGCAAGCATGGAGGGTTCGAATTCCCGTTTTTACAATTTCTAATAGTAAATATACTATAGCAATAAAAAATAAAACATGAATTATAATATTGTTAATTTAGACGTAATGTGATATGAATAAATTAGGAGATTGAGGCATTTTAGTTAGACAAAACATCATTGATAGCTCTACAAGTTAGCCAATGAAAATCGCCGTAAACTCCCTTCAATGCACCTTCAGCAACATGTGTGTGATTTTTACATGAAGGTTTTTATTTTGTACAGAAGAGGTATGGAGATATGAGTTTGACGAGGCAGGGCCCCCCATGCCAGAGGAGGTAGGAGCGGAGGCTTCTCAGAATGGGCCTCAAAATGAAGAGGGTTTATCGGCGGTGACTCGGGTTCGAAAAGAATTCCCGGAAACGTGGCTCTGGTCGAAAGTGATTTCTGGGTATTTTATAATTTTGTACATGGTTGAGTCACTTTGGTATTTGCTTTCTCCTGTACAAAATGCATGAACTTATACATGGCTCTGGTCAGAAGTGATTTCTGGGTATTTTATGATTTTGTACATGTTTGAGTCACTTTGGTATTTGCTTTCTCCTGTACAAAGTGCATGAACTTATACATGGCTCTGGTCAGAAGTGATTTCTGGGTATTTTATGATTTTGTACATGTTTGAGTCACTTTGGTCTGGGCTTTCTCCTGTACAAAGTGCATGAACTTATACATGGCTCTGGTCAGAAGTGATTTCTGGGTATTTTATGATTTTGTACAGGTTTGAGTCACTTTGGTCTGGGCTTTCTCCTGTACAAAGTGCATGAACTTATACATGGCTCTGGTCAGAAGTGATTTCTGGGTATTTTATGATTTTGTACAGGTTTGAGTCACTTTGGTCTGGGCTTTCTCCTGTACAAAGTGCATGAACTTATACATGGCTCTGGTCAGAAGTGATTTCTGGGTATTTTATGATTTTGTACAGGTTTGAGTCACTTTGGTCTGGGCTTTCTCCTGTACAAAGTGCATGAACTTATACATGGCTCTGGTCAGAAGTGATTTCTGGGTATTTTATGATTTTGTACAAGTTTGAGTCACTTTGGTCTGGGCTTTCTCCTGTACAAAGTGCATGAACTTATACATGGCTCTGGTCAGAAGTGATTTCTGGGTATTTTATGATTTTGTACAGGTTTGAGTCACTTTGGTCTGGGCTTTCTCCTGTACAAAGTGCATGAACTTATACATGGCTCTGGTCAGAAGTGATTTCTGGGTATTTTATGATTTTGTACAGGTTTGAGTCACTTTGGTCTGGGCTTTCTCCTGTACAAAGTGCATGAACTTATCCATGGCTCTGGTCAGAAGTGATTTGTGGGTATTTAATGATTTTGTACATGTTTGAGCCACTTTGGTGTGGTCTCTCAGCAAAAATGAGAAGGAAAATTAACTTGAATCCACTGAAATACATCCCATTTCATGCTAACTACAATTCTGGTAGTAGTTTATTCTGTCATAATTCTAACCTTAATAGCTTTAACAGGATATTTACACATATCTAACCTCTGTAACCATGGTCACTATGGTCATAACTGCATATTCTGAAGCCTAATTCTAACCTTAAAGGTCCATCCTCAATTAGATTTTTGCTTGTCTCATTTCAAATTAATTTTGTGAAAATTCAAACCTACCTGGTATCCACAACGGCATGCTAGCTTGTTTGTGTAACCTTTGTATGGAGTTTTTGTGAAATCATCAGACGAACTATTAAATTATTTAATGCTTGATCCAGCATTTATTGAAGTAAAAATGGAAATGCTAAAAACTTACGAATTTTGCTCTTGGTGAAATGTCATAACTTTGTCATGTGATCGGCAAGAGGATGGTCATTAATCACACCCAAGATCAGCCTTGACCCCATAAAGTTTTTACTGTTTTGGATATCCACAATGTTGAGCCTTGCTAGATTTAATGACTGAAGTAAATTTTTTTTTTAAATCTGCACTTTTTTATTAAACTGACTACGAACATGACTTAAACTATTCACACACTACATATTAGCACATATCAACGAACCGGATTCGCAACAGGCTAAATCAGCTGAAGATGAAGTATTAATAGCTTGAACAATAAAAGCAACTGCAGAGCTGTATGCTCCAAGGATCACCTGTAAATGTCCATTTGTGATAAGGCTGTGGCATCTCATATCTAGGAAAATCTAGTGCATGATGCAGGCCATTGTTGAATCAAAAGTAGTAACACCATGACAGTGACAAAGTCATTCCTTTAAGATATTGCTGAGTGTACTCCACGTTGCACTGCCTTCAAAATTGCCATTTCAGCCACTCATAGCCAAGTTATTGGTTTATACATATTCCCTTTTTTGTAATAGATATGTTTTTTAATCTCCTTTTCACTTTCAGTGTTCACCATCTCTAGAATTTGTTGCTTCACAAATATGTGTCAAGATAACATCAAGATAACATGTGTATTGCACCATATATATTTATGGGCCGTTTTGCCCTCTCCTTTTTTGTGGTCATGTAACAAACCAATACACTGTCAAATACCAATTAGACAAACTCGATTCGATGCACTTTAAAAAAACTCTCGGTTGACATCAGTTCAAAGTCCACCTCCAAGATGGCGATTCCATGTGCTTCGTCATCATCTAGTTGAACCGGTGACCTCTTTCTGAAATTTAATTTAAAATGGGGAGCCATAGTTGAACCAGTCTGGTGGGCGTCTGCTGGCAGTCTAAACAACTGCTGTATGGATCCCACGTGGAACGCTGACATTGCTTTCAGTGACACAACACCTGTGGTACAGTCAGAATGCCAGCCATGATATGCGAATTCATCCTATTTCATTGTGCACGTATCACAGGAACCAGTTGTGCGTAGCAGGCGGGAGAGTTTTATGGGACGTTATGTTAACAAGTGGACCAGAGCAACACAGGTAGAAAGGAGTTAATTAAGTAATTCTTTTACAGTAACAGTGGGGTACCCAGAAGCGATGCCTGCATTTAGAAATGGAGAGAAAGATGATGAATCTCCACAAGATGGATCCCGAAATGAGAAGGACCAATCAAAGGGTCTGTCGAAAGTGGATCGAGTTCGAACGGAATTTCCTGAAACGTGGCTTTGGTCTGAAGTGAAATCTGGGTACTTGAAGATATTAGATGGTGTAGAATTTTACGTGTGCTGCATGCTTCATAGAGCCACTCTACATTTTGTAGAGCCACTCTACATTTTGTAGAGCCACTCTACATTTTGTAGAGCCACTTCACATTTCGTAGATGCACACTTTGTAGAACTGGCCTTCATATTTTGTTCTGTGACACTTGTTTGCACTTTACTAATTTGTCTATAACTGTCCTGTTCACTGTCACTATCTGCCTAGGCAGATATGTGCACATTTAGCCATTCTAAGGCAACTTCACTAGGATTCTCATGCTCAAGGTAACATCTACGCAACATTTTCTTCATAAAACGTGTGAAAAAATGTGTTTCTTAAACATACCTCTAACTTCTATGAAAATTAGATGGAAATTGTCTTGCAATTATTCATTATTTATACTTGTAGACAGGTGAAATGACTATGTAATTATGTTGGAATAATTACACAGTTATAGAAATTTGATGATGGTCATGAGAGGAAGACAGACATGTTTCAAGTAATCACAACACCCTTGAGCATTTAAAGGATTTTAGTCGTTTTACAAATAAATTATTATTTATCACACTTTAGAAGGCATAGGCAGTGAAACAGCCAGGCCGTAGGAAAGGGGCCAGACCGCAACTAAGACGGGAAGACTGCGTAAAGGGGATGTAAGAAGGGCAGAGGAGGATGACAAGGGGAGGGAGAAGGCTGCTGATCGGGAGAAGTGGACAGGGATAATAGCCGGGGCAGTGCAGCAGTAGAAGAACTAGGAGCAGCGAGCAAGAACACCAGGTTCTGTTGAAGACAGCTACTGGAAATATGCCCCATGTCCAACATCACTCCCCTCAAGTTATGTTACAAAGGTTATGGAACCACACTTAGTATGCTTCATTCATTCATTCATTCATTCATTCATTCATTCATTCATCAATTCATTCATTCATTTACCCATCCATCCATCCATCCATTCATTCAGTCTGTTGTATCTTCAGAATTGACTGAGCTGCATCATGAATTGTTCCTGGTTGGTCATTTTATTGTGAACGTCATCACTCGCAGGATAAGGCGCTTACAGGCAGTCTAAACAACTGCTGTATAGATTTCACGTGGAACGCTGACGTTGCTTTCAGTGACACAACACCTGGTACAGCCAGAATGCCAGCCATGATATGTGAATTCGCCCTATTTCATTGTGCACGTATCACAGGAACCAGTTGTACATTGCAGGCAGTACGGTTTTGTGGGAACATTGTGTTGACAAGTGTACTAGAATGCCACAGGTGGAAAGGAGTTGATGTCCAGAAGACTGACATAAGACTGCTGTAGAAATATAATTGTTAATTAAGTTAAAGCAATTCTTTTCCGTAACAGTGATGTACCCAGAAGCAATGCCTGATGAAGACGATAGGGAAGTGAATTTTAACAAAGGTAGCAACGCCGGTGATTCTCCACAAGATGGATCCCAAAGTGAGAAGGAGGATCAATTGAAGGATCTGTCGAAAGTGGATCGAGTTCGAACGGAATTTCCTGAAACGTGGCTTTGGTCTGAAGTGATATCTGGGTACTTGATGGTTATAAATTTTGTAGCACTGTCTGTGATTCACATTTTGTAGAGCCAATTCACATTTAGTAGAGCCACTTCACATTTTCTAGAACCACTTCACATTTTCTAGAACTGGCCTTCACATTTCTTTATGTGATACTTGTTTCCACTTTACTAGTCTGTCTATAACTGTCCTATTCACTGTCACTAGCTGCCTAGGCAGATATATGTACACTCACCCATACTAAGGCCATTTCACTCAGATTCTGTTCAAGATACTATCTAAACTAAATAATCTTCATCAAAAAAGTTGGCTTTGAAACGTGTTTCTTAAAATATACAAGTGAAATCAGTATGTAATTATTCTGGAATAATTACACAGTTACAGAAACTTGATGGTCATGAGAGAAAGACAGACATGTTTCAAGTAATCAGAACATCCTTGAGCATTTACGGATTTTAGTTGTTCTACAAATAAATTATTATTTATTATGATCATACTTTAGAAGGCAGAGGCAGTGAAACAGCCAGGCCATAGGAAAGGGGGAAGACCACAGCCAAGATGGGAGGACTGCATAAAGGAGATGTAAGAAAGGCAAAGGAGGATGACGAGGAGAGGGAGAAGGCTGCCGACAGGGAGAAGTGGACAGGGATAACAGCCGGGGTAGTGCAGCAGTACAAGAACTAGGAGCAACGAGCAAGAACACACTTCAAGTTCCGTTGCAGACAGCTACCGGAAATATGCCCCATGTCTAACATCACTCCCTTCAAGTTGTGTTGTAAAGGTTATGGAGCCACACTTGGTATGCTTCATTCATTCAATCAATCATTCAGTCAGTCAGTCATTCATTCAGTCAATCATATCCAGGGGGCAAAGTAGTCAGAATTGACTGAGCCATGTCAAGGACCTTCCCTGCATCAACAGTAGGTAGAAGAGACCAGCAGTGTCTATTCTGAAAGACACAGGCAAAGTTGGGTGAACGAAGTTGCCCCAGCTTCAAAACAGCAGCAGGAGAACTCGTGTCCTGGTCCTCTCGATTGACAGTCCTGCGTTCCAACCTCTGAGCCACTTGGTTCACTGATTCTTTTCAACGATGGTTTTCTTTTACCTGTCGACAGTGTGGCCTATGTGGCGAGGAGCTACTGGACCAAGATTCGCAGCAACCGGAGGAGTAGCAGGTCCTCCAAGAAGAGTCGCTGTTAATGGACCTCCTGGAGTAGAAAAGTCAAAGGGCCTGTCGGAGGTCAAACGAATTCGCACAGAATTTCCTGAAACTTGGCTCTGGTCTAACATGATTTCTGGGTACCTGCTGATTTGAGATACTGCCAGATTATGCGACTTGTGCCTTGCATTTTGTAGCACTGACATTTTATTCTGTCATGGCCATCTAGTTAACTACGGCTTTTATTGGCAACCATTTTGAATTAGCACTGTTCTTGATTGGGTTTGGTTGCGGTGACAGGAGTGGACAATGGTGAGACAGGATTTATAAAACAGACATACCAATATCGCATGTTACCTGCGACAAGTAGTACAACAAAATGCTAAGCAAATACGTTCTGGAACTGGACAAATCGTGATGTGACGTCAAGCCAACAGTCCATATTTTGGGTCTTAAATTTCTTCTGTATATTTTAAATTAACCACGAGAGTGCTTTTGAACTGGTGAGCACTGAGCAGTTTGTCAGCAATTGGTCAGTATTACCAAATATTTTGTTAAAGCTGGAGTATCTTTTTTACATTTTTCCATACTGGGCTTTGAACAACCTGAGGAACGGCCATTTTGATATTGTAACATCATCACCTTGTGTGGTACAGTGAGAGGCTTTTATCACGCGCATGTAGCAACTGCAAATTAACATTTGTTAGTTAGTTAATGTTACTAATTAACAAGACACAGTGTTAATTAAAATAATGCTGCTGATAAAATTTCTGCTGCTACATCAGTTTCTTTTATTGGCAGCCATTTTGAATTAGCACTGTTCTTGATTGGGTTTGGTTGCGGTGACAGGATTGGACAATGGTGAGACACACTATGTGGAATACATTTGAATTTTGAAATTTTCGTTTTGGCAAAACATTTTAATTAATTTGCCATTCATAAAGTAATCATAATTGGTTCTTCTGTTGTGTCCTCCATTGTGCGTTTCTCTGCTTTTAGGTTTGGGTTCTTCTTTATGTTATTGCTTCTTTTCACTAATTTGACCTATGTTATTGGAGAAGTGTTACATTTTATTTAACTCTAACGAGTACTTACATTTTTCCTGTTCAGTAAGTATTTAAAATTTGCTGTATGAATTTGCATAAATATTGAGCTCTATATTTTCAGTTTGTTAGGTAATTCAGATTGATCTGATTTTATGGTAGCTGAGTGTTGAGTTTTTATTATAAGTCAATCAAGTAATGTATGAATAAGTGAATAAATATTACTTGTTAATATACGATAATGTGGTTATGAAACAGTGTAATTATTATTTAAACTTCATATATATGTCTTATATTATTTCTTCGCTCCATTGAACGAGAAGTAAAGTAAGCTCTACATGTTTATGTTGTTGTTGTTTACATTGCTGCTGCTGTCTGTAGAGAGAACGGGGAAACTTACCTTGAAGTGAAGGCTCCAGACACAATCACGTCTTGGGTTACGACGGCCTTCGCAATGCACAGGGAGAGTGGACTGGGAATTACTCCCACTGCAAGCAAGGTAGGGACCATGGGATGAGGGTTATCAAACTGTACTATCATGGGATGAGGGTTCTAAAACTGTACAATCTTGGGATAAGGGTTATCAAACTGTACAATCTTGGGATGAGGGTTATCAAACTGTACACTCATAGGATGAGGGTTCTAAAACTATAATCTTGGGATAAGGGTTATCAAACTGTACAATCATGGGATGAGGGTTCTAAAACTGTACAATCTTGGGATAAGGGTTATCAAACTGTACAATCATGGGATGAGGGTTATCAAACTGTACAATCTTGGGATGAGGGTTATCAAACTGTACAATCTTGGATGAGGGTTATCAAATTGTACAATCAAGGGATGAGGGTTATCAAACTGTACAATCATGGGATGAGGGTTATCAAACTGTACAATCTTGGGATGAGGGTTATCAAACTGTACAATCTTGGATGAGGGTTATCAAACTGTACAGTCAAGGGATGATGGTTATCAAACTGTACAATCATGGCATGAGGGTTATCAAACTGTACAATCATGGGATGAGGGTTATCAAACTGTACAATCATGGCATGAGGGTTATCAAACTGTACAATCATGGGATGAGGGTTATCAAACTGTACAATCTTGGGATGATGGTTATCAAACTGTACAATCTTGGATGAGGGTTATCATACTGTACAATCAAGGGATGAGGGTTATCAAACTGTACAATCATGGAATGAGGGTTATAAAACTGTATGATCTTGGGATGAGGGCTATCAAACTGTACAATCAAGGATGAGGGTTATCAAACTGTATGATCTTGGAATGAGGGCTATCAAACTGTACAATCAAGGATGAGGGTTATAAAACTGTACAATCAAGGATGAGGGTTATAAAACTGTATGATCTTGGAATGAGGGCTATCAAACTGTACAATCAAGGATGAGGGTTATAAAACTGTATGATCTTGGAATGAGGGTTATCAAACTGTATGATCTTGGGCCCAAAGACTGGTTACCATGATAAATAAGATTTTTACTCTATAATATTTCTATTTAATAATAAATTTTTTTACTTTTATATTACTATTACTCTCAAATAGCAGTAAAACATTAATTATTTGTAGTAATTTCAAAGTAAGCTTTATCACCATCAGTGTGAAATATACTGTGCACTAAAAATGTAATTTGATGACAAGAATTATTATTATTTCATAAAGTCATACTAAAATTATATAACCCGATTGTCCCGTCACCTTTTTGACAATTTGAAATGAATATGAAATACAAAGATTGTCTTCCCTTTATAGTTTAATGCGCCTCAAGCTTCCATGCATACAAGTGCAATGGAACTACAGCTTTCTCAGTTGCAGAACCATCTCTGTGGAACTCGTTCCTTGTTAACATTAAGTCGGCACAAAATGTAATAACATCTCGCCATCACGTAATAACCCACGTGTTTAATCTTGCTTGTCCTTCAGAGCTCCTCAACGTATCGATCCAACTGTTCATGAATGGAATGGCTAACCAATTAGAAACTGCCTAACCCATTTGTTTTGGCGCACTGCTGAACTTGGGTTTCCCAAGGATTTTAGTGCAATACAAGTGTCATACAAGTTTATTGTAATGTATTATATATTGTATTATATAATAGTTATTGTTACATCATGATTACTATATCTTAAGTTGTTGTTTTCTTCACAGTTGACTGTCTTCCAACCCTTCTTTGTGTCTCTTAATCTGCCATACTCGATCATCCGAGGTGAGGAGGTTGGCCTTCAGGCAATGGTCTTCAACTACCTCCCAGAAGCAGTCGAGGTGAGTAGCTGTTGTTACCACCGAGGAGCTCTCTCAAGTGTTGGTCTCGAATAAAACAATACCAACAAGGTTCTAGTATTGAGACAACTACTGTATTACTGAGGTAGAATAGAAAATGTATTTAGTCTTAATGGGAATATATAGCTGGGTGTCATGAATGGGTAATGTGACAATTTATATGGTCTCTACATCACTATGTTAGCAGTATTTTACAGAAAAACTGACTAGAGCGGACACCTGGCAATAATGAACAACTGTTTATAAAGATACATTTCTTAAGAAAATACTTAATCACCTGTCTAGCAGCCACACTCCAAAACGAAACATTGTCTACTGCACACAGTTGGTGGTCATAACAATGAGGTGGCTTTTATTAAATCTTTAGAAGGGGTGGGATCTTCGTGTATACTTGATCGTAGCAGGCAGGTACCATGGGTATAGCTTTTGTCTTGACTGAGAAGTTGTCCAAACATTGAGGTGGTCAGGAGGTGGTCATAACAGCAAAGTGATCTTAATATGGTGGACATTTCATAGAGGTGAGGATCATTATTTCTTTCAGTTGCAGAGATGACTTTAAATTGTTTTATATTGACATAGTTTTAAATATTCTTTGGATTTTTCAGGTTAAGGTGACACTAAGTAAATCAGACAACTTCAGGGTGCGCAGTGTCAATGATCTCACGAACGCAGTTTCAAAGCAAGATATTGTTTGGATCACGGTAAGTATGCGTTTGTGCAGTTTTAGAGATAATCGCCTCATGTTTACCAAATGTTTGAAACTTGTAAGTTCATAAATTAGCTGTATAATGAACAGGATGTCCACAGTGAGATTGTGCAGCCATGGGTGTTGCTGTGTATTTGACTGAGTAGATACGAGACATGGTTAATCCTGCATCATGCAAGAAAGCCACTACTCTGGCGTGGCAAATGTATATACAATTCCATCAGAAGCTGTAGTAAGTTGCCATGTCACAATCTTTGAAAATATCGTGATATGCCACAAGAATATTTGTGTTGTCTCTGTGGCAGGTTGCACCGAACGATGCCCAGTCAGCGTGGTTCTGGTTAGTTCCTGATGACCTTGGAAACATCCCGATCGAAGTGAAGGCTCAGAGCCACCTGGCGGCGGATGCAGTACGGAGGATGCTGCTTGTTGAGGTATGCAAAGAACACGGTTGAAGATGCAAAGACTTGAAATTATATTATGAAAGCTCTTGTATAAATGCTGTGTTGGACAGTTGGTTTTTTTTTAATCCCATTATCCACTGATAATGCTCATGTGTAATATTGCTTTATGTTAAGTGATGATGATTATAATACCGTTGTATAATAATTTAAATCTAATGATTTGAAATAAAATAAAATATTTTGATTCACACAACTTTGTTGAAATCCAGTTGGTCAATGATAAACAGTAATAACAAATCTCAATCTGGAATGTTATATGATATTACGTGGTGGTGATAGAATAGTTATGTAATAGCCCAAATTTTATTTAAATTAAGTAAACCCGTTTAATTCACATTTCAGATAATATATCAGTTATTTGACTAGAAACTGTCTTAACAAGTGATGTTTGTGATGACTATTTTATCTAACAATGGAAAGTGCATTTGGACCAATAAAGATATTATAATTATTAAATATATTAGATATTTCTCCAGTCTTAGAAATTTTAGTTTTTATTTACCCAATGTACATATTTTTGAAGTCGGGCTTGTAGGATGTTTATTAAACTTGGTGATGCTTGTTTCTGAAAGTATAATTTATGTAAAACGTACTTCTGCTTCTTACAGACTGTCTAGATTTATCTGCTCTAATTCAGACCAACTTTTACTTAACATTTAACACTGTCTGCCATTGCAGCCGGAGGGAACACCCCAGGAATACCACAAGTCTGTCGTTGTTGACTTCTCCAAAGAGGCCGGCTCTCTGTTGGAGACTGTCAACATCACATTTCCCCCGGACCTTGTAGAGGGGTCTGAGTACATCAAAGTGACAACCATAGGTAGGTGCTCAAACAAGCTGTTCTTTTTGGTGTCTTACAAAAATATGGAAATCGTGTAGTATACATGTATGAGCAAAATATAATATAGATTAATATATTTGAGATGGATTTTACAAATTACAAGTGATGTATCTGCTTTAATGCCAGGTGACTTTGTGATGGTTTCTTAAGCTTATTTAGTTGTTTTATTTAAACACGTGCTGATTATCACAATAAGTTTATAGAACGCTAGAGCGAATGTGGCTGTAATTTTACCAGTGAGTCACACAGAAATAGAACAGTTTCTTTTTCTGCAAAACAAATTGCATGCAATATGGGATATCGACCAGTCATTGTTGCTGGATATTGAGAAAAGTCAATGCACCCTTCAAGTTGATTCAAACAATGTCATCATACAGAACACTTGCAGCTGTTGTTACACCACACAGGTAATTGGGTGACATATTTGTCCTACTATATAAATCCATGTTATCAGTAAAAATATACGGGAACAGACAATATTTGACTTCCAGTTTCATGGTAGATGAATTATACGCTTATGATTTTTTTTAGACAGTTTAGAAATGTTTTTACCATCACACTGGGCACATTAAATGTCTGGTGGCTGGCAGCATTTGGATGAGTCAGTGATGGAAGGACCCCCCACTTGTGTAGACAAATCTTGTTTTTGGCACAAAGTGCGACAAGAAGCATCTCCCATATTGATTTTTTTCAAACCAGAATTATAAGATTTGATGAAACCTCTGCAACAGATCAATGACCTGACGAACAGCAACTGGGATAAAGTCTGATGATTTTACACCAGGCATGGGGCGATTAACTTAACTGAATAGTTAACTTGAAAAAATTAAGTTGTCATTAACATAGCTAAACTAGTTAACTTTGGAAGGTTGACTTGTAACTTAACTTGTAATGAACTGAGTAACTTAATTTTCAGTGAACTTATTTTTTATTTTTATTTCTTATTATTTTTTTATAAAGTAATTAAATTTATGTCATCCACATATATAGATACAGGTAAAAGGACATTGGCTTAGTCGGTAACACTTGGAGTTTATAGGATGTGCAGCCGGTCAACTATTTTACAGGCAACAAGAGGGTAAAATAGTTGACCAGCTGCACATCCTATAAACTCCAGATTTACATATAGTGTAGGTCAACTCAATCATTAACTTAGCTAGTTAATTTAATAAAATTTCAAAATACAGGTTAATTAACTTAATAAAAAATAATCCAAGATTAACTTAACATAACTAGTTAACATAATAGATGAATATCTCCGTGCCTGTTTTGCACACAAGACTAGAAAATGTTAGCATGGTCGTCAACGACAAACCAGTTAATGACCTGTCCCGATACATGCCTTGTGTTGCAGGGGACTTGATGGGAACATCGATCCAGGGACTGGGATCCCTGCTCCAGATGCCCTATGGCTGTGGAGAACAAAACATGATCAACTTCGTTCCGGCCATCTTCATCATGGATTACCTGAAGGCCACCAATCAGCTGACCCCAGAGGTCAAGGCCAAAGCATTGAAGGTTATGGAGTCAGGTATGTCACATGAATATAGTGATTGTGTTGGTTGCTAAGGTTCTAAAACATCAGAGGAAAGATAAACCACATACATTTTCATGATGTATTTACTATCTCTCGATTAGAAGCATACATTTCATGGTAACAACTATTAATAACTTGTGTTGAGTGGAATTGTCGTTACCCAGAATATTATGTTTTTGAACGCTAGATGGCGGGCGCAATGCAATGCTGAATCGATTGTCGGTGGAAGTATAAATTGGAGAGTAAAGAATTACCATTTCAGCAAAGAATACATTGTACCAACAATATCGCTTACTGACATTAAACAGAAATCACAAAACTAGCATCGGAATGTAAAAATCAGCTGATCTGATGTTTGAATAACTTCAAACGCAATTGAACATGCATTGGCATAGATATGTGATTGTTTCAGCGCATGCAGCAATAGATTCATGCAAATTACGTGTTGTACTACTGTCGAAAATATCACGCAATGTCATCTTTATGTTAGTGTTATATAATACACCAATATACGAATTCGTCATCGGCATATGAAACGAATCGATGTTAACTGGTGCATAATAAATTTATGCTTTGGTTGAGATTGGTTGATAGATGAAGTGAAACAATTATTAATTCTACCTATTGTCGTTTTCTGTGTTTTATCAGCTAACATACTACGTTTGTCAAATCATATATACGTTTTCGGCTCAGATCCAGGTTATTATTTTCGATTCGTAGGCCTGTTGGTCCAGTACACCATCATCATAGTAGATTTATTCCATGACGGTATACGTACATGTGTTTTATTCAGTTCAAGAATCAACAAGAATCAACAAGACATTTAAAAAATAATACACGTTGATGCTAGCATAATAAGTTTGATAAGTTCCATAAATGCATGTTGGCATATAAGACAGTGCTGCAAGCACACAGGGCTTCGACAGCATTCATGGACTTGGTGCAGCGGGTGCAATCGCTGTTGTTTAGTAGCTCCCGGTGGCAGATATGAGAACACCTAATGCGCCTCGCGTACAGCGTGGTCCAAAGTCATGGACCCCGACCATCGCGTTTCTTGTTGTTTTAGTTGGACTAAAACTGAATGTGTTGTCTGCTACAGGTTACATGAGGGAGCTCACATTTCAGCACACGGACGGATCATTCAGTGCATTTGGAAACAGAGACAAGTCTGGTAGCATGTGGTAGGTGTCCTACCCTGTCCTTCTGTCCTGGATTAATGTCCTAAGTCTGGTAGCATGTGGTGGGTGTTCTACCCTGTCCTTCTTTCCTGGATTAATGTCCTAAGTCTGGTAGCATGTGGTAGGTGTCCTACCCTGTCATCTTCCCGCTGTCCTCCTGTCCTTGTTTAATGTCCTAAGTCTGGTAGCATGTGGTAGGTGTCCTACCCTGTCCTCTTCCCTCTGTCCTCCTGTTCTGACAATAATACATCCTACCATTAGTTTGTCCATCCATGCATCCACCCACCTATCTATGCATCCATCCTTTCTTCTTTTCCTTCCATCCATCTGTCCTTTCATCCATCCAAGCAGCCAGCCATCTGTTCTTCCATCCATCCATCTTTCCTTCCGTACATCCTGCCATTCTTCTTCTTTTCCATCCATCCGTCGATCTGTCCATCCATCAATCCTTCCATCCACCCATCCATGTTTCCATCCAGCCATACGTCCATCCTTCCATTCTTCTTCTTTTCCTTCCATCCGTCGATCTGTCCATCCATCAATCCTTCCATCCATCAGTCCATTCATCTGTCCTTCCAACTATCCATTATTCCATCTGCCCTCCCACCCAACCAACCATCCACCCACCCATCCATCCATCCATTCATTCAACCATCCATCCATCTGTCCATCCATCCTTTAACCCATTTATTGTGCAGGTTGAGTGCGTTTGTTGCCAAGAGCCTCCACCAGGCAAAGCCGTACATCTTCATCGACACGAATCTTGTTGAGAAGACTCTTAGTTGGATAATTGACAGACAGAACAGCAATGGCAGTTTCTCTGAGCCATTTGGTGGTCGTGTTATCCACACGGACATGCAGGTTAGTGAAAGTGATCATTGTGTTAATTAGTGGCATAAAGTAGTTTGGTCAAGCTAGCTTAGGCTGGTCACATTTCAGCATGTTCTTTGTTTGATTCTGTCACCATTTTGAAATCTTGGCTGTAAGCGTTCTACTGATTGGTTCTTGGATCCACAAATAAATCATTGTTTTTATTACATGGGTAATGGCTACTGATAACTCACTGTCTGTGCTGATACACACTGTCCAGTGATACACGCTGTCCTGCATGGTGCGAAGTCCAGTGATACACACTGTCCTGCATGGTATGACTTCCAGTGATACATGCTGTTTTGCATGGTGTGACATCCAGTGATACACACTGTACTGGACAGTGTGTATCACTGGACGCCACAGTGATACATGCTGTCCTGCACGGAATGACATCCAGTGATACATGCTGTCCTGCATAGTGTGACATCCAGTGATACATGCTGTCCTGCACGGTGTGATGTCCAGTGATACATGCTGTCCTGCACAGTGAGATGTCCAGTGATACATGCTGTCCTGCATGGTGTGATGTCCAGTGATACATGTTGTCCAGCACAGTGTGACATCCAGTGATACACGCTGTCCTGCATGGTGTGATGTCCAGTGATGCATGCTGTCCTGCATAGTGTGATGTCCAGTGATACGTGCTGTCCTGCACGGTGTGATGTCCAGTGATACACGCTGTCCTGCATGGTGTGATGCATGCTGTCCTGCATAGTGTGATGTCCAGTGATACATGCTGTCCTGCACGGTGTGATGTCCAGTAATACACGCTGTCCAGCACAGTGTGACATCCAGTGATACATGCTGTCCTGCATGGTGTGGTGTCCAGTGATACATGCTGTCCTGCACGGTGTGACATCCAATGATACATGCTGTCCTGCATAGTGTAATGTCCAGTGATACATGCTGTCCTGCACGGTGTGATGTCCAGTGATACACGCTGTCCTGCATGGTGTGATGTCCAGTGATGCATGCTGTCCTGCATAGTGTGATGTCCAGTGATACATGCTGTCCTGCACGGTGTGATGTCCAGTAATACACGCTGTCCAGCACAGTGTGACATCCAGTGATACATGCTGTCCTGCATGGTGTGGTGTCCAGTGATACATGCTGTCCTGCACGGTGTGACATCCAGTGATACATGCTGTCCTGCATGGTGTGATGTCCAGTGATGCATGCTGTCCTGCATAGTGTGATGTCCAGTGATACATGTTGTCCTTCACGGTGTGATGTCCAGTGATACACGCTGTCCAGCACAGTGTAGCATCCAGTGATACATGCTGTCCTGCATGGTGTGATGTCCAGTGATACATGCTGTCCTGCACGGTGTGATGTCCAGTGATACATGCTGTCCTGCATGGTGTGATGTCCAGTAATGCACGCTGTCCAGCACAGTGTGACGTCCAGTGATACACGCTGTCCTGCATAGTGTGACGTCCAGTGATACATGCTGTCCTGCATGGTGTGATGTCCAGTGATACATGCTGTCCAGCACAGTGTGATGTCCAGTGATACATGCTGTCCTGCATGGTGTGACGTCCATTGATACATGCTGTCCTGCATGGTGTGATGTCCAGTGATACATGCTGTCCTGCATGGTGTGATGTCCAGTGATGCATGCTGTCCTGTATGGTGTGACATCCAGTGATACATGCTGTCTTGCACGGTGTGATGTCCAGTGATACATGCTGTCCTGCATGGTGTGACATCCAGTGAGACACGCTTTCCAGCACAGTGTGATGCCCAGTGATGCACACTGTCCTGCATCGTGTGACATCCAGTGATGCATGCTGTCCTGCACGGTGTTATGTCCAGTGATTCTCGCTGTCCAGCACGGTGTGACATCCAGTGATACACGCTGTCCAACACGGTGTGATGTCCAGTGATACATGCTATCCTGCATGGTGTGACATCCAGTGATACACGCTGTCCTGCATGGTGTGACATCCAGTGATATATGCAGTCCAGCATAGTGTGATGTCCAGTGATACATGCTGTCCAGCATAGTGTGACATCCAGTGATATACGCTGTCCTGCATGGTGTTACATCCAGTGATACATGCTGTCCAGCATAGTGTGATGTCCAGTGATACACGCTGTCCTGCATGGTGTTACATCCAGTGATACATGCTGTCCAGCATAGTGTGATGTCCAGTGATATACGCTGTCCAGCACAGTGTGACGTCCAGTGATACACACTGTCCTGCATGGTGTTACATCCAGTGCACGTCCTAATATTGCAGTGCTTATTATAAATTTTGTGCAGGAGTTGGTGTAAACAATGGTATTATGACTTGAAATGGTTTACACAGGTGTTGTTTTCTCTCAGCTATTAGGTACAATTACAGCACATATACAATTGTCAATCTACTTGGTTCTAATGACATTATTTTCACCTGGTATAAAAATATCAGTGAATAAAAAAAAATTCAACACCATTGCCATGATTTCAGGGCGGCTCCTCGAAGGGAGTGCCACTTACGGCATACGTGCTGGTCGCCCTGATGGAGAACAATGATGTCAGTGGGGTACGTATTAACTAGACACTGCCGTGAAACATTAGGCACCTAAAAAATGGTTTTGTGAAAACCACGATAGACTGAAGGTGATCTTTTCAATGAGGCATAGACCAGTATTTATAGCTTCCCTTAATGCTTTGTAATTAATCTTGGGAAGCATTCAGCCACACTGCAAATACTGCACAAAAACTGTCCACATATGATAATGGTTGTCATGTTTATTGTCAGGTACTGGTGTGAATGAACTAACACAATGTGCACAGAAAGAAACTGCCTAATCTTCGAATGACGCATAATGTTTCTCAATTTGTGCTGTCTAGTTATTAAAGCCCAATTTGTACTGTCCAGTTATTGACCCCAGCTTGTAATGGTCAGTTGTTGATCCCACTTTGAAAGCTAATGAACCCCAATTTACAGTCAACAAGATTTAACAAGATTGCCATCCATGGCAAAGGCCCAGATGGCAAGTGGACAAGGAAGCTATTGGCTTATCGAGAGTCCAACATTTTTAATCTGTGTGTAACCCACCCTCCTGAGATATGTGTCAACTTTGTTTTTAAACATATTCATTCTGCTAGCAGTTACACAATCTAGATAATTTGTTCCATTCATCGATTGTCTTCTGTGAGAACGAGTACTTCCTGATATCCAATCTACACTGATCCTTTACTAATGCTAGCTCATGTCCTCTTCTATTATTTTTCTTGAGTTAGAAAATATATTTCTAGCCATATTTTCATACCCATTAAATTTTTTTAAACTTAAATTTGATCTCCTCTTAATCGCCTAGTCTCTATGGTTGTTAAACCACATTCTTTCAGTTATTCTTCATAACTAGGGTCTCTCAGTTCTGGAATAATTTTAGTTGCTATCCTCTGTTTTTTCAATCATATCTGCATCCTTACGATATGGTCTCCAAGCTTGTATATAGTACTCCAAATGAGACCTAACTATTCTGTATAGAGAGATATAATTAGCTTTTTTCCTTGTGTGTTGTATTTCTCCTAATCAACCCAAGAATTTGATTACCCTTTGAAGCTGCAATATCACACTGCTATATCAACACTTCTAGTAACTTTCCTTTTCTTTTACAGTGTACCTAGAACAGTATCTCCCATTTTATAGTTTACATCCAAGTTCCTGTGTCCTGTGTGTAGGCATTTACACTTTCCAAAATTGAATAACATCTGCCATTTTTCAGACCGTTTAACTAGTTTGTCTAGATCGTTTTGTAAAATCCTTCTAAACACTTTTGTGCAAATTTCAGTACGTTGCTTGTTATATTGTTGTCCAAGTCATTGATATATATTAAGAATAACAAAGGTCCTGTTACTGATCCTTGCGGTACCCCACTGAAAACTGATTTCCAGTCTACTATAATAAGCTGTCTTTTGTCAGTCAACCATTGTTTATCCAGTCAGTTACACCATCCCTGATAGCATGGGCTTTTAATTTAAGTAGTAATCTTTGATTGTGGCACTTTGTCAAAAGCTTTCTGAAAATCTAAGTATATACTATCTGCTGATGATCCTTCATCTATCCGCTTAGTGATTTCTTCCAAAAAGCATAACATATTTGTTAAGCATGACCTCGCTTTTAGGAATCCAAGTTGAGATCGATTTAATAATTTATGCCTAACAAGGAAGTCCACCATGTGGTCTTTAATTAACTTTCTAATAATTTACAAATGACTGACGTTAAACTCACTGGTCTGTAATTCTCTGACTTATTTCTTGAACCCTTTTTAAATACTGGTATGATGTTTGCTTCTTTCAATTCAAAAGGAACCACTCCCTCTTTTAATGACAAATTGAACACTTGCAAATGGTATAATAATTTGTTTGACTGTTTCCTTTAGTAGGTTTGGAGTAATTCTATCCACTCCAGGTGATTTATTGTCCTTCATTGCCTTTATTTTCTTGACTACCATTTCTAGAGTTACAATTAACTGCCCTAAATAGTCCAATTTAGCCTCCTGAAATTTAGCATATTTAACCGGCAATGAACTAATATCGTCTCTGGTAAACACTTCACTGAAGTATCCATTTAGGCCTTCCACCATTAAAAAACCTTGTGATAATATATTTCCAGCACTATCTTCTAGAGGTCCGACCTTGTCTTGTAAGTTTTGTTTACTCCTGACATATGCATAAAAACTCTTGCTGTAATTTTTTATTTTACATATTAATTTTTGCTCATAGCTTCTTTTAGATTGTCTAATTTCATTCATAGCTGCATTAAGTGCCTCTTTGTAATTTGTGTAGTCTTCATCCTTTCTGGTACGCCTATAAACCCTCCACGTAGTTTGCTTGTACACTATTTTTCTAATAGCTTCTTTTGACAAGTGTTTCTTTCTACACCATTTTCTTTTTTTCAAGGGAACAAATTGTTCAGTAATACTCTCAATTTCATATTTTAGAATGTCCATCAATCAATTGCTGTCTTGTTCCTCAGCATGTAATTCCAATCTAGCTTTGCTAAGTATTTTCTCATATCTTTATATTTACCTTTTATTTTTACTTTCTGATTTTACTTGATTTCAGAATGTATTTGATTATGATCACTGTTACCCAATGGTTCATGTATGTTAACATTGTCGACTAATTAATTTTGTGAAGACGGAACTATAATGTAATACGTTCTCTCCCCTGGTTGGTTCTAGCATGTATCGAGTAAGGAAGCTATCCTGTATTAAAAATAGAAATTGTTGGTTCTCACCTCCTGTACTTTCTAGAGATTTCCATTGTAGGTGTCCGTGGTTAAAATCTTCCATTACGATACGCTGCCCTTACTCACTTCCTTTATAGCAATTTTTGTGTTATCCTCTTCATTTATGTTTGGACTTCGGTAAACTAGTCCAATAGTTAATATAAATATATTGCACCAAACAACTAACAAATATGGCCAGTTATTGAATCAAATTGTCTAATGGATGATTATTGAACCCCAGTTTAATGACAGGTTGTTGAACAACTGTTTCAAGTGTCTATCCAAGTAACATGGAACTTCATATACATGTATATTACATAGCTAATTACTACTGATGATGCACTGTCTACGGTGATATGTGCTGTCCTGCATGGTTTGAAGTCCAGTGCAATAAAAAACAGTGCTCTGAACAATTAATTCAAACGGTGCGTGCCTGTAATATGTAAATTACTGTTTTATTGCATTAAATGTGTTGAAATGCTAATTATGAACTCACATAATAAATACCTTATTGGATGATAATTGGTTTGATGCACTTGTTGCTTCAGAATGTTGTATTTGGCTTGCAAGTTCACTCAATACATCATTCTGAAGCAATGTAAACCATTGTTGTTCAATAAGTATATACTGTTGTTCGTAAAAAGACATTAGTCTTGTGATCATCTGCAGTACGTCAGGTGTGTTTTCTATCGCAGCGTCTCAAGACCAGAGTCGATGACGCGATCACAGCAGCCATGGCCCACTTGGAGGGTGAAATGGCTGGCATTGAGCCCTATGCCCTGGCCATTGTCACGCACGCACTCACTGTCAGTAACAGTAGCAAGGCCGCAGAGGCACTGCAAAAACTCAATGAAATTGCCATCAAAATGGGTAAGTTTAGCAGATCAAAGTGTTCATAGTTCAAAATAAAAAAAATAAAAAAAATTGGTTAATTACCATCTGGCATCAAAATTAACTGGATATAATATTTATTATGAAGTTAACAGAAACATATTCCATGTAACAACAATACAATTCTGGCAGAGGTTTATTTTGAGTTTGTAGAGAAACGGTGTAAGCAAACCAAACATTTGATACATTCCCTATTTTGTTATGTATTAACCTTGACCTTGCAGGAGGCATGATGCACTGGGAGGTGGGGAAAGCTACGGAGACAGAGACACCAGTGAACGTCTGGAGAAGGCCGTACCACCAGGCTGGAGCGTCCAACATTGAAATGACCGCATATGGACTGCTTGTCTACGCCGAGAAACAAAATCTCATCGGAGGCATCCCGATTCTCAAGTGGCTCGCATCACAGAGAAACCCAAATGGTGGCTTCTCTTCGACCCAGGTTAGAGGTCATTTCAGGGGCAATGTTTACCATTTCCGGCACATAATTTAAAATACAATATATGAAGCGTTTGTCTGCGTTTATCAATTTGTGTTTCGAGAGATAAATAAAGTTTTGTGTTGCATGTTGTTAGGCGATAGATACCGATATTTTATCAGTCAGTGCCATGGCGTATGACATGTTTTCCCTCCTAAGCCGTACATTTTAAACAATGCCTGTCATGTTGTTTGCTAGGACACAGTGCTGGCTCTGCAGGCAATGGCTGAACTGTCAGCCATGGCATTCGGTGGCGACTCACTCAACCTTGATGTCGGTCTAGATGCTGGTGATGTTGACTACAAATATGAAACGATCACAAAGGCAAATGCTGGAATTCTGCAATCTAAGCAGGTGAGTTTACACATGGTCCTACTTGCCATCTCGATATGTCTTACCCCGTACTGTTCTCCCACAAGAAATAAAAAGTTTCGTTCTTTTTATGGTTCGTAACAGTGATGACGAAAATGAGCTAAATTGTTTACGGGGGGGGGATAAATTACAAAGTTAAATTTAATTTGAGTTGCTGCAGAATTGACATGTTGAAACATAGCACACAAAGCTGTTCTAATGAATCAAGTAATGTACTGCTGCACACTGTGTTGTATGACGTGTTTATAAATGTGCCCTTTTATTTGAAACAGTTGCCAGGCAACACGGACATAGTGGTCATCTCGGCAAATGGAACAGGTCTCGGTGTTGTACAGGTCAGTAGAAGTTATGCACTGAGTCTTAGTATTTCATTAGCTCAGTTGTCTTCTGGTCTCAGTAAGTCTCAGTCTCAGAAACTCTGAACTAGCTAGTCCCAGTAGTAATTTGGTTTTTTCATTGTCTAAATTTACTAGTAGTTCAGTAGTCTTAGTAACATAGCAAATAGTAACAATCTTTGTAGTTCAGTGGTCTCGGTAACATAGCAAATAGTAACAATCTTTGTAGTTCAGTAGTCTCAGTAACATAGCAAATAGTAACAATCTTTGTAGTTCAGTAGTCTCAGTAACATAGCAAATAGTAACAATCTTTGTAGTTCAGTAGTCTCAGTAACATAGCAAATAGTAACAATCTTTGTAGTTCAGTGGTCTCAGTAATATAGCAAATAGTAACAATCTTTGTAGTTCAGTGGTCTCAGTAACATAGCAAATAGTAACAATCTTTGTAGTTCAGTAGTCTCAGTAACACAGCAAATAGTAACAATATTTGTAGTTCAGTGGTCTCAGTAACCCAACATTCTCAATCATTCAGTAACCTCAGTAATATATCAGTTTCAGTAGATCAGTTGTCTGGGTAATTCAACATTATAAATCATTCAGTGATCCCAGTAATTCAGCATTGTCAATAGCTCTGTGATTTTTTATGCATTAAAACATTTTCAGTAATTCAATGATCTCAATAAATTGTCATTCTCTGTTGGATTACCGAATTACTGATAATGCTGATTTATTGGCATCATTGATTTACTGAAAATTATTTCATTTTGAGTAATTCAATGATCTCAGTAAATCAGCATTCTCAGTAATTCATTCATCTCAGTAATCCAACATTCTCAGTTATTCAGAATTCTCAGTAATTAATTGAACTCAGCAATCCAACATTCTCAGTAGTTCAACGGTTGAAATAATTCAATGGACTAGTGTGGGTGGTTTCATTGTCATTTTCCATGTTGTAGTTTGAGTTTTAAAAATGCATAAATAGTTAAGAATCAGTTAAATTTGTCAGGATGATGGTACGATACAATTAGATTTTTTCACGCAACAATTTGGAAGAGCAAACATTAATTTTTTTAAATGGTAGATTATATTTAATAATAGTAAGTTTCTCTTATGAAGTGCCGTATCTCTGGGGCAAGCCCATTTATAGGCACATAAATTAAAAGATACTAAACATAAAATAATGTTAACATACATTTAAATTTGATATCTGTTATGCAGACATGGTTTCTAGTTGTAAACGTGCCACATGGAATGTGATTGTTCGAAGCATAATCACAAGGTTGGTCTATATAGGAACATGTGAATGAACTAGCTTTACAACTTTTGTGATAAATCATGGCTTCTTCTAGTTTTCCTTTCCTTATTGCATTCATGTGTAGCACATTTGATCAGTCATATCCAAATAATGTTGATTTTTCTTTATTTACGAGGCACTTAAATAAATGTCAAACTGCTTCTTGGTATTGATGGATCATGTGAATTTCTGCCGCCAGGTGGCAGTGTCATACAACGTGATGAATGCGGACAACAGACCAGGAGTATTGGTAGACATTAACACAAAAGACGAAGGCAAAGGTGTAACCAAGATCAAAGCCTGCGGCAGGTAAATGTGACATTAGGAGCGCATTCTTCGTTTCATTAGGAGCACATTCACTCGTTACAGTGGGAACACTTTCTTATTGTTGTGACATTCTTATTGTCATGACATTGGGAGCACTTTCTTATCGTTGTGACATTGGGAGCACTTTCTTATTGTTGTGACCTTTGGAGCACTTTCTTATTGTTGTGACATTGGGAGCACTTCCTTATTGTTGTGACATTGGGAGCACTTCCTTATTGTTGTGACATTGGGAGGGCTTTCTTATTGTTGTGACATTGGGAGCACTTCCTTATTGTTGTGACATTGGGAGCACTTTCTTATTGTTGTGACATTGGGAGCACTTCCTTATTGTTGTGACATTGGGAGGGCTTTCTTATTGTTATTAAAGATAGATCACAATAGTTTCATTAGTAACACTAATATAACCAATATGCATAAAAAAACTGCAAGCGAGTGGTGCGACCGTGTGTAAGACAGGTTGCGTTGCAGATACACCAAGAAGGAAGCGAGTGGCATGACCATGTATAAGACTGATTGCGTTGCAGATACACCAAGAAGGAAGCGAGTGGCATGACCATGTATAAGACTGATTACGTTGCAGATACACCAAGAAGGAAGCGAGTGGCATGACCATGTATAAGACTGATTGCGTTGCAGATACACCAAGAAGGAAGCCAGTGGCATGACCATGTATAAGACTGATTGTGTTTCAGATACACCAAGAAGGAAGCCAGTGGCATGACCGTCATGGAGGTGGGACTCATCAGTGGCAACGAAGCAAACACCGATGAACTTGTCAAGCAGGTGCCAACACTGAAGCGGGTCGAGACTAAGGACCGTAAAGTGGTTCTCTACTTTGATGAGGTCAGTGTCAATGAAGAACAAGGGCAGTTGTGCCATTGTCACATGAAAATTCAAATACATAAGAGACAATTTTTAATTGATTTGTGGCCAAAGTAAATAAATTAACTTAATAAAAAAGACATGTAGCAGAAGTATTTCAGTTTGTGTCAGGACTTTAGCAAGAGATTTTAAATTGTTCATTTGGGAAGTAAAACATGTTACAATGTATCAAAAGCACACTTGTAGATGTGTGAAATTTACAACAGTAGATAAAGAGGAAAACTAATTGTTCTCCTGTTTACAGTCTCCATCATTTCTTCTCTATACTGTTTGTTGTTAATGTCTCACATTTGTTTTGCAGTTCACGGAACGTGACACGTGTGTTGAGTTTCTCTCACAGCAAGTCATTCCTGTGACACATCCACAGAAAGCACGTGTTGAAGGCTACCGGTACTACAGTCCAGGTGGGTAGAACGTCAGTCTCAATGTGTTCTCTCAGTCTCAATGTGTAGACTCAGTCTCAGTATGTAGACTGTCAGTCTCATTGCAAAGACTCAGTCTGAGTGTAGACTCAATCTCTAAGTGTAGACTCAGTCTTAGAGTATCAAGTCTTTGTATGTAGACTCTCAATCTCAGTGTGTAGACTCTAGACTAATTAGTCAGACTTCTGGTTAGATGCTGTATGTGTATATTAAATCAATGCAGAAAGTTTTACATAAAGTGTTATATGAACATGATTGTGATGACACCTGATGTTGTTGTCTATGAACGCATAGTGTTACATGAATATCATTATTGTTGTTGTTTCTGATTGCCAGATGTGAAGGACACGAAGTACTACCTGCCAGCAGCACTCGAACAGACCAACCAGTGTGAGGCCTGCCCTGCATGCTGCGGGCTCGGCAACAACCCGAAACCTAGCCAGAGCAGTGGCGCCATCTGGCTGACGAACCTGGCTCTCCTGCTGTTGGCCGCAGTTTGCAATTTCCTTGTCCTCTAAAACTACTGCAAGCAACTCGGATGTGGCAATTACTTGGAATTTGCATTTAAGATTTCAAGTTTGAAATCAATGACAACAGGTGGTGGTTCTGGTGTAACATTTAACAAAACAGTTAACCACCAAACAGAGGCGCCATCCATAGCACAACAGAATGTTTACTGTTATTGTGACAATAACGGAAATGTGTCAAGGCATTTGTCTGTATGACGCCATGATTTGAAGTATGTTTGCATTCATTTCCAAGACATACACGATGCAGGTAAAATGCTTGTGAATACCCAAGAGAATTGTGGAGACATGCGCCCTTTGATCGCCTCCACTGTGCAGACTGGGGTGACACTTTTGCTCAGTTCCTTTGACCATAAAGCCAATTATTTTGACTGCGAATGTTATTGGGTTTGTAAAATAACAAGGGTGGTGATAGATTTCACAAAATGTGAAGTGGTGGTGCATTGTGCTAGAGTTTATGCTAATTCTATAATGGGTATACCAAATATTGTTTTTCTAATTACTAACCTGTACATTCTAACATTTCTTAAAATACTCAAGACACTACATGTTAAAATGTACGGTTTAGTAGAGTATTTTTTTGTTTTATTTTGCTTTATTGTTCATTTGCTTGCTTAATTAAAACTAACTAATTAAAATTGAAGATGATTGTGTATCCAGTTTTACTAATTGCATATATTCTATAATGTAAAACAAGTTGCCTAATCTGCAAATATTGTCGATGAACGACTTTGTAATTTAGTTTGCACACCGAGCCGTTACTTTGTTCTGCATACAGGTGGACTGTAAAATACATGTATTACCAAAACAACAAGATGGTTGCAAATAGTTATGATGTAGGTTAGCTTTTGCCTGGTTAAGGGATTTTCTTTTTTCTCGAGGTATATATGTTAGTTGTGACTTGTTATGATACTGCTAATAAAACTGCAACTTAATAAAGATATGACTACCTGGTTTTAATAAACTGCTTGTGAATCTATTCTCTATCATGTTCATTGCTTCTTTATATAACATAGAACCCACCCATTTACCAACTTACTCTTTACAATGTTTTAACTAGTGCATCATAAAAGCTCAATTTCAATTATTGTACTTCCTTGAACATTAATTACCATGCTTCAGAAAACAGTCGCAATTACATTGTAGCGTTTTATAAACGGTCCAACGCAATCATTCATAGGAGTTCAACTATGTCATTTTATAAAGGAAGATGTGCTATATTAAACTGGTCAATTACATAAAAGCTAAATTATAATATTAGAGCACTCAAAAAATATAATTACGTTGGCATTGCCATTGTAATTAATTACAAATTATGCAATTACAACTGGACTTAGCCCCTCAAGCAGCTTCGTTCAATCATGCAAGGTAGTTGGCCGGATTGACCAAGCCGCGCCATGAACGCTTCTACCCTTGGCTCATGTGGTTGAGAGATGGAGTCCACGGTAGAACACACATTTACCTCGTGGGATATTTTACATCCTCTGATACCGACACCAAGTCGAAGGGACAAATGGCTTTCAGTTTCTCTTCTGAATGATAGGCAAAGCTGGGTAAACAAAGTTGCCTAAATTTCGAAACAGCAGCATGGTGGATTTGAACCTCATTCATAGCTCTTGATTGATAGTCCGGTACTCTAACTGTCAAACTACTACGCCCACATTGTCAAGGTAACTAGGCATGATTTGAGTCTAGTTTTCCAGTGGTTTTCATGACGGGGCACCACTGAAAAAACAGGTCATTCAGCTGAACTGTGTACATATTATTATAATACATTAAAAATGTATTATTCTTACGTATTATCCTGGACAGCATGTACAAGTGACTTAAAACTGGTATCGGTGTCCACAGTGTACTGTGTGGAAATATTTCCATAAACTTCACCTCTTTCTGAACAATTTCCTAAATATTCTTTAACCTAAAATAACATGTACAATCAGTTGTAGGTCAAAACCAATAAATGACATCACGCCTATCACATAATTATGCTCATACAATGTACACTGCAACATTCTAGAACTCTTCGTTCTCATAATATTCCGGATGATTCTGGAACCACGGAAACCGGTAGAATTTCATATTTCGGTTCAGTGCCCTAAGCTGATCCATTTCAACATTCCCCATTGTGAAATCAAACAACTGAATGTTCTCAGCAATTCTCTTTGGATGCACACTTTTCGGCAGCGGAGAAACACCAAGTTGCAGCAGAAACCTCAGTAGAATCTGCGCTGGTGTGCGGCCAAGTTGTTTCGCAATATCCAGGATCACTGGATCACTGAGCAAGTGAAGATCATCGTGATGTGTGTACCTCGCCGGCCGTGATGGAGCACCCAGGGGAGCGTACCCTGTCACTGCTATGCTGCGCCGGCAACAGTAGGTCCGCAGGGCCAACTGCTGCAGATAGGCGTGGCACTCAAGCTGCAGATTAGCTGGCTTTATTTCAGCATTCTTCCAGATGTGTTCGACCTGGCGCTGCGTGAAATTTGACAATCCAATGCTGCGTATGAGTCCCCTGCGAACAAGATTCTCTAAAACATGCCATGTTTTTACTAAGTCATAACGGATAAACTCTGTTTCCGTTGGTCTTTTCCTTTCCTTGGGGGTTTTGTATGCCATCTTCTTGTGTCCCCATGGTGCATGCACGAGAACAAGATCAAGGTATTTCAGTCGCAGAAAATCAAGCGATTCTTGAACAGTTCGCTCAGTATCCCTCTCACCCAAACAATCTATTGGAACTTTAGTAGTTATGAACAAGTTGTTTCGCTTAACTGCGCCAGCACATAGCTTTCTGTCTAACACCTCACCGATGTCGGCTTCGTTGCCATAGGAACATGCTGTGTCTATATGCTGGTAGCCAATATTGAGAGCATAGTCAACTGCGGCTTGCATTGAGTCCTTGTTCGCCTGGTATGTGCCCAGGCCAATGGAAGGCATACGTATACCATTGTTGAGTAGAACAAAGCCACGTGATGCCATTGCAGACACAGTCTACCCAACATAGCTGAAACACCAAGTAATTATATATAACAGATTTTACATAATACGAGATCAGCTAATGGTTCAGCTTTAGAACTAAGCAAACTTATAATATTCTTGTGATTTAATTTGCATACACATCTAGTATGAAATATGAATGATTAAGAGATGATTGATTTACAGGTCTATTATTAACCATTATGGATGAAGTGACATGAAGTCCAACTGTTTTCTGTATATATACTTAACTGCAGAACAAAAATGCACAATTGGAATGCTATCACAGTACCAGTTAAATGTGAATAACATCTTACACGTTCTTACAGGTACTTTTCTGGCTATTTAGGCATTTATGCCTCTTGTGCCTGCTTTTATTTTTATTTATTGCTATTGTCAGGTCTGATTTTGCACATGCATCTGACAATTTCCAGGATGGGGTGGGGGCAGTATAGTCTAATCTGATGGGATGGCTTCGCCACAACTTGTCTAATTTCCCTCAAAAGATTGGATAGATAGAGCCTCCACCACAGATTGTGGGAGGTTGTTCCATACATCTGTGCTTCGGCGTACAAATGAATATTTTCTGATGTTTAAACTGCATCTTTGTTGTATATTTTTAGGTTATGGCTTGTGTCAGAATCATTGTCTCTCAACGTAACTAAACTAGATGAAACTGAAGCTTCGTACTTCCCTGTTAATATCTTATATAATTCTATAATGTCTCCACCGAGTCGACAATAAACCAGTGTTGGTAATTTTAGTCTCTGTAAATGCTCTTTGTAGTCAAGGTCTTTAAAACCAGGAATTAATTTGATAGGTCTATGCTGGAGGTTTTCAAGGGCTGTGAAATGCTTCAATAGGGGTGGAGTCCAGATTTGATTAGTATATTCAATGTGCGGGCAGACAAGGTACTTAAAAATTGTTGTGAAGCACTGTTCATCCATGTGGTCGAAGGTACGATGTATTATGCCCATCATTGAGTTAGTTTTGTTAATTTTTTTACATATGCCTCAAAGTTTAGTTTTGTCTGTACTGGTTAGTATTGTGTGATCTGGTACCAGTGTGTATCCATCATTTTTTATAGGTGATTTACAGATTCCTATGTGGCTGCATTTACTTTGGTGGAATTTAAATGAAAAATAAATTAAACTTTGAGACAAAACATATTGGGAAGTGATATTTTCTTACTCAAATTTTAAAGAATAATTTAGATAATAAATTATGGAAAAATACGGAGGGTATCTACAAGACTGAAGTTATAATTATTCGACATCGTTTTATTTCAACCAGGTCCAGGGATTTTCATTTGCAATTAATCGTTTACTTAACAACATGCAGCAATGAAGATCATTAAATGATACTTAAATTGTTACTTGGTTATTTATGTGCTTGCTTACTACCTTGCAAACTACCTGCGCATCCAGTATGCCTGGTATTGATGGCGATGCGGGTTGAACGGTGAAAAATACCATAATATCGCCCATCATCATCATAACTCATTCGTTTCTAATAGCAAATGCTTACATTGATGGATCGTCAGTTACCGCTATATAAGTTCTGTATACTGATATATAATTGTTACGGGAAATCCAAACTGCATTTCTGATATTGCTAAAGCGTTATAGCGGCAACCTCGAAATTATTCACCTTTTGTTATCCTCCCGTGCAGTAGCGACACATAGCGGTGAAGCAGGTATCAGCGACGGAAAAGTTCGAGAAATAGCACATTGCTAATTATTTGTTTCGATTGATGGTTGAATTTGAACTATTTAAGATGCGAAGGAAAACGCGGCAATTTCAGTCAGTCGTGTTTTGGGGTTAGTATTGAGGAGAGGATTACAGTTAGGACTGACAAGGGCCAGGGGCAGGGCAGGGTCAGGAACTAAAATCTAACGAAAGACGACATTTTGTCTTTGACATACATAGATAGTACTACAATTAGTATTTTATTAGTAAACTGTCAGCGGCTATTTTCATACTATGAGTCTTTACTGAGAGGAAGAAACGTGATAGTTCCTACATAACACAATGAACGTTAATGATTACATTACAATCATTACAATTATGCGTTTGTGTTCGACAAATTGACAAACCCTGGGGCCACCATGCGGTTTTGACTGCAGTTGGCACGATGACGTGCCAGTGGTGCACCCTGCCGGATCACATAATCGTCTCGATCTTCTCTCGTCTGTCGCTGGCCGACCGCTACCACGCCTCGCTGACGTGCAGTTCGTGGGCGAGCTGTTTCGACTCTCGCTACTTGTGGACTAACTTCGACTTCGTCTTCTGCAAGCAACAGGACGAACGCCTGATACGCTGCGCGGAGCAGCGAAGCACCTACTTGAAGTCAGTCAACATCGAGCTCGACCAGAGCGTTGCTGAGAATCGCACCAATGCTTGCCGCGTGATCACACTGTTATCGCGCACACCGGAGCGACGTTTGTGCAAGCTGCGTATAAAGTTCACCGGCGAGAATCCGTTGTTCTACAGCAGCCGGGAGTTCCCGTCGGCGCTGACCGACCTGTTCGGCAGCAATGGCGGGGGGCAGTTGACTGTGGTCGACCTACGCGGAATGCTCGTGAGCATCAATGACGAACTGTTGGATGTTCTGTCGACGAACGAGCGACGAATCGAAAAGCTGTATGTTGAGAACGGCGTGCTCGCGTGCCTGGTCAGCCCGGCGTGTCTCCTGCGCGTCGTGCGCCGCTGTCGTCGCCTCACCGACCTGCGTGTCTTCGGCTGCAGCATATCGGAAGAAGTTCTGCTCGCCTTCGCGACCGACGACCGCGCATCTCTCGGCCACCTGTCGATGTTGTGTCGGCGGGATCAACACTATGGGGGCGACATCGGCTGTGACGCCTGGCACGCCGTTCGGAAGACACTGCCGGACCTGCGTGTGTCTCTCGAGTTCGACCACACCTGCGCGCCCGATACGGTAGCATCCGTCCTCAAAGCGGAGGTGCCAGTCTCGGCGCTCCGACTCGAGACGTTCACCTACATCTACGATGAGGTGCGGCAGGCTACCAACTACTACAGCGACACGCTTGAGACGCTCGTCCTGTTCACGCCTATTTCTCGCAATGCGCCGGCCCTGAACGCGGCGCTGATCCAGCTGGCTACGCGTTGCCGCCGGCTGCGCGCACTGCACGTCTTCTGCGTGCTCGACGCCGACACGATCGACGCCATTCTCGCGTCACACCCGGTCATGAAGCGCAATAAGACATACACGCTCAAGTCGGAGCAGGGCCAACAGCCGTGGACTGGCGACTACGACGCTTCTTGGTGAATGTGTGAAACGTTCTGAAGCCGTTAGCCTGCTGTCGAACCGTGTCCACTGTTAACTAGGCTATGCACAAGCAGCTTTTAATAAAATATAAATAAATATAAAATATAAAAAATAAAATATAAATAAATAAATTGGTGCGTTTGTGTGACTCAAAATGGTGTACAAGTGTTGATATGCATTTCAAGATCCTACTTGACATCAGCATTGACGCGCCTTTTAACTCAAAGTATTCGCTACAAATAATCAATAAAATATATGTTTCGTATATCATATTTGTTTGCCATTATGTAGCATAACAATTATGATAATCATTATCATAAATTATCATAATTAATTATAATAATCAAATTTATGCTTCGTATATCATACATTATGTAGCATAACAATTATGCAGAAATTAAATAAAGCCGCTAATTGGAGACTACTTTTTGGCCGTGTTGAAAATGTCTATGGTTGCTCTGTTCATCCAACGGTTATTTCGGTTTGGAATTGAGAATTCGAATTGATAGTTTGACGTGGAATTGGTTTGCTGCAATTGGCGTGTAATTATAATGGATATAATTTAATTGACCCCAAATCTTACTGAGATGTTTCCGTTTTTGACAAACGATAGGTAGTGACATCATTGCGTTTGTTGAACCTTGCATATTATGAAATTTATTTTAGAGAATGTACACATTTTGTTATCTTATTCCTCGAAATTGGTCGTTTTATATATATATATATATATATATATATATATATACACACATACATACATACATATATACATATTATTTATTTATATATATATATATATATATATTATGTATTTATGTATATTTATATATATATATATATATATATATATATATATATATATATATGTATGTATTTGTGTCCAAGAGACATATGAGTACCACATCAGAGACTCCTCCTCAAACTAGAATCATACGGTATCACAGGCAATACCAATAAATAGATAGAAACAAAACTCAACAAATGGTTGTTGAAGGACAACACTCGAGCACTGGGGCGGTCACATCAGGAGTTCCCCAGGGCTCTGTCCTTGGTCCCACACTATTCCTAATCTACATCAATGATCTTGGTGACCAGTCCACTTAAGTACTTTACAACACAATCAATACTGCCACTGACTCTACCCAACTGCAAGATGATATCAGAACACTCGAATCCTGGGAAGGAAGATGATAGATGGCCTTCAATGAGGCGAAATGTCATCAACTAACCATCACCAAGAAAAGAAATAAGATCTCCACCAGCTACACGTTGCACGATGAAACCCCGAATAAAGTAACAACCGCCAAATACTTTGAGTTGAGGTTACTGAAAATCTCCACTGGGAAAGCATATACAAGCAAGAGTCAGCATGATGTACAAAATCATAAACGAACTTGTCGATGGGAAACCTGCTACACTTTTTGAACCCGGTAACCGCAGCTCTAGAGGACATCAAGCGAAGTTCCAAACCCCCCACACTCAACTTTATTATGCTTTGCAGCCAATAAGGCTGAATAATACATGTGTATGCGTACATGGTAAACATAATTATGTACATTAAAAGGGATAACAAATTAATGAATTAATAGAACATTAAATTGCATATAAATAAATATAGTATAAATATGACATATACATTAAATTATAAACATTACATTGCATGTAAATAAATATAATATTATGTTTTGTATTAATTACAAGTAAAAAGTAGAAGATTATAGAATAAAATAAACTCATGATCAGGTCTACTGCAGGTGGTAAAGTCCATACGGTATAAAAGAGTTCTTAAAACATTCAGTTCTGCATCGAGGCATATTGTACTTGCAGTTATTTCGGGTTGAGTGTGTAGGTTCCCTGATTAGAGGAAGAAGATGATGCAACTTGTGATTATGTTTTTGCATGTTCGCAAATAAAGTTCTGCATAGTGTTTCCCTCCGGCCTGCCAGTGTTGGGATTCCCGCTGTGACGATGGCTTCGACGTAAGACATATTTCAGAAGATTATGCTATTTGCTGTATGGATTCTAGCTGCTTCGCTTGCTGTTTAGTTAAAATCGTGTTCCATACCTGTTAAGCGTACTCAACCACTGATCGGAGCAGTGATGTGTAAATGTTAACGAGGTGCTGGGATTCAACTCCAGCTCGATTGAGCAGTATTATGAAATATAGTCGTTGCGATGTTTTGGCGGTTATTTCGTCAATGTGGGATTGTCACTTTAAATCAGCTGTTAGTGTGACACCTAGTAGTCGTGTTGACTTCACTTGTTCGATGGGTCTGTTGTTGATGGTTAGGAGCGGGATGTCTAACGGTGATCTCTTGAAACAGATGCGTAGCTCCTTCGTCTTATCGTAATTGATGCCATTTTGTTGTTCGCCGTTCACTGCGCGACTTCGGTTGCTGCTGTTTGCAGTGAGCTATTGTGGCCGCAGGGTGAACACTTTTCCCATTATGGTGCAGTCGTCAACATTTTTCACATGTCCGCAGGACGTTTGTAAGGCGTTTATGTGGTGCATAAAGCCGATAGGGCCGAATGTTGTTCCTTGTGGAACACCTGCATTGATAGTAGTGACATCCGATCTTTACTCGCTGTTTGCGTTGGCGCAGGAAATATGTCAGCCATTTGATGATGAAGTTCGGGAGGCCAAGTAAGGTGCATTTAGTAAGTAGAATATGGTGGTCAACTATATCAAAAGCTTTGCTAAAATCGACAAGAAGTATACGGATCATGGTTTCGGGTGTGTCGAGTCCGTATTTCCACTCGTATACACAGTGGATGTTCCCTTTAAGTTTTATACTGCTGCCTTTTAATCACTGCCGCATTTTAATCACTTTTATACTGCTGCCTTTTAATCACTGGAAAAGTGCTCGCTCAGCGCTATTCCCCATGTATTCCTCGATACTCGGGGCATCTACAATATTATAAAGAAAGAACTCTAGGTGGCAGCACTATCTACCAGCAATATATTTTGTTACCTAATTCTATGTAATCTAGCGGGATAACTGTGACTAACACGTCTACGTTTTGAAAGTGACGTAGCAAACACATAGGGTCTGTTGATTTGTCTACACTATTTACTCGTGACAATTGCAACACAAATAAATGACAATTAATATGACATGTTCCGCACAAACCGCCAGTCGTCACCACCGAGTCTTTCGATAGACCATTCGAATGAACGCGTTCGGAAGCGAGGCTAGCAGCGCCATCTAGTAGACAGGTGCGGAAAATCAATGGTTTGTTGCTGGTGGCGCGCGGCAGGTGGACGAGTTTAACAGTAGACGGGCGAGCGAAACACGGACACCGTTCCGTACGAGGGCAGTTGCCGCCGATCTAGCGGTATATATCGAAGACCGCACTGGCATTCGACGTCGCTCGGTTCTTGTCCTACGGAGTGAATTGATCGGTTTGTCCGAGGGTCTTTGCTTTGCTGTTCCCGAGGCGTTAGCCGTCAACGACTCCCGGCGAGGCGGCGACCGTGAGACGGTGAGTGATAGTCGTCGCTGGCACGGCACCCGACAGGCTTGCTTAGAAATTGGATAAGTTGCATAGGAAGCGACAGACGAAGCATGACCGTGTCGCGATTGCACGCTTTATCAGACGTGACCTAGATCGACTTCCGACGGTGTGCACAGTTTAACTAGAAGTTCTTGTCCGCTCCGTCGGAGTTAAGTCAGTTACTGATAAATCGTATCAGTGCTGTCAGCGCCCTTGCCTTGGCCTTGCATTGCAACCAGGTGTTAAGTTGAGGTGGTAACGAAACGACGGATCAGAGACCCAACCCTTGTTTGTGGACAATCCTGCGCAATAAGTCTATTTCTGCGGCCATATGCATTGTAGCTGCCTGCAGATCCGGTTCCCAGCTGTCACAACTAGACATTGGAATTTAGATGAAAAAGTGGTTTCTGTGGAAGTATTGGCAAGGCTTCGTCAGGTCTCATTTACAAGGCTGTAACCGGAGGACTGGGTAACATCAAGCTCAAGATCAAGGTGCCTGGGAAGAGTTGAATCGTTTTATATGTGATGAACTATAACATTATGATTTATGCTTTCAATGTTTATAATTTTGCACATTTACTGACTACTTACTGACCATATCGTTGCTTATAGTTATAACATTGCAAATTTTTGAACATTAAATATGCTTTATCTTTAATGCAAGTTCATTCCTAGCCTACATACCAGAACAGTGCAAACCTTCCCAGAGCACTTGGTGATACGCAGGCCAAATTAATAATGGTTTATGGTTGTGTTAAATATGAACTCGGCAAGGTGAAATGATTAACATCACCTCCATCGCAAACAACACTTGGCCTTCTCTGTCTAAATTACCAATCTTTTCCATTATAGTTAAGTTGCAGACTTATTGTGTTAGTTAAATGCATAACAGATTGCAGGATCTCACAATGAGATATGTATGCTAACCAAAATTTAATGTAGACCAGATTGTGAAAGTTGTATTATCATTTAGACAGAACCCGAGGTCCTTTTGTTTTATAGCTCCTGATCACTTTGAGTTTGAGATCAATGTGCAACCACACTGTCACATATATTCTTGTCATAGGGCCTAGGAGTAGCAACCAGGACTCTACCATCAGAGCTGAAACCTGCCCTATACGAAGGTGTGCACATTTTAAGTTATTAATTTCCTCTGTCTGTAAAAAATTTGCTTTGTATTTTCAACAACAAAATGTTTCCCATTCCTGAGCTATATATCCTGCCATGCTGTGTTTGTTGCTGGGAAACACTGATTGCTGGTTACATCCTGGAACATAACTATCCTGCTGTCTGTCTCAGTCCTTCATTGGGATGGGTCCTGTTCAGATGCATCCTACCTAACAAGGATGCTGTGGACGCGCTTCATTGGATGAATCCCTTTGTCGGTTATTTGTGAACATGCAGACTGCACAACGGCCGCGAGCTCAGCTCAATGCCAACATGTCTTCCGTGCCAGTTACACAACGGTGCACTCTATTATAGCTCTCGACTCGGGTCCCCATTCACAGGATTCAACAGACCGTAAACATTCCCATATACCAAACTGACTGACTCATTTTCCGACCATGGCTAAACCTGTTATGTCCTGCGAGTACTGTAGTAGCTTTGAGGTTGCGTTTGCAAGACCTCTGCTTGGTCGAATCGACTCAGGTGAGTTTTATTCTCGATATCACATCTGTTTAATAATTCAGTGGATTTGATCACTTGATTGTTCCCTCTGGCATGTGCAGTTACTTGATCTACAGTAATTAGTTGGGTTTCTGTACAAGTTTCACTGCTAAGTTACCATAGTGGTAATTGTTACAAATGCTGCTTCCATGGTATGAGGAAGCATAACTTGGTGTTGGCCATTACTCAGAACATGAATTATATTGGGATCTCGTCAGTATTCTGTCCTAAGTCTACAGATAGAGACATCATTTTAAAGCAACATAGTGACATGTGTAATGTTTGTTTCTACAGGTTTAACAATCATAGCCATTTGGTTATGTAATATGTATTTATCATAATATGTGTTTTGCAAGATAAAATTGTGGTTTAGACAGACTAAGATAGCTATTGTGATTCAGGAAAATGTCAGTAGCTCAAAGCTACAGTTCTAGTAACAATCATGTATTTGTGTAATTGTGTTCTACCTCTAGTCCACTGGTGATCCAGTTCTCAGCACTGGTTCAAGTCCTAGCAGCCTACCGTTAATTTTTGGTTTCATTTTCATGGTACCAGTAACTATTGTACATAGGTGTAGAAGCTTGACGTGGTAGGTTTATTTGATGACTTACTTTAAATAACCTCACAATTTCGTGAACTGTTTATATTATGCTTCCACATCTGCTATTAGTTGTTTCTACAGCTGAGGGGATGGGACGTAGGAAAACATCACAAGCTGCTAGGTGGTGATGCGACAACATTAACAATCTTCTCAATGCCCTACCATTTTGCTGTCTTGTTTTTTCTTCTCTCCCGGGATATTAACTCCTAATCAAAATAGGGTAATTTCAAGGAGTACAAGTAGATTAACTGTTGTCCTGAGGATTAACAAATTTAAGTTCGTTGACTATGGAATTGTAGATTGGAAGATATACCCCCAATGAGAGTTGCATGATCCATTTAGAATGCTGGATGCAACTCTGGAGCCATGACAGGCATGCAACGACTCATTAAACAGCCACAGATGGGATGTTTCACTTTCAATGATGTCGTCTCAATGTGATGTAATTTGTACTGCATCACTCGTATAAATGTGATTATGGAGAACAAACCCAGCCACAACTCATGACATGCCCTCCACACACGGCATAACTCTGAGGAGTACTTGGCTGTTGAAGTGTATCGAACTGAATTCCGTCAGGATACCAGCTATTGACAAAACACTAATAGCGTTTTGAAAATCAATAATATCATTAACTTGCTGTAATGATATCAGCAGCAAATGTATCGATTATCATTGATAGGTGTTGGAATGTTGTTATTGTCTGTGTTCTACTCATTAGCATTGTTGTTGTGGTGTTATCAGATATTGTGCAGGATAAATCAACGGAGACATTAGATGGAGCAGCGTTGTTGTGTGGATTCCATCGAGTTGTTTGTTTACTGTGAAGTCTGTGGCTCACCTTGGTGGGTCGTGGTGGTCCACCGCCGGACTGTCGGGCAAGAGGACCAGGGTTCAAAACCACCTACTGCCATTTCAAAACTTGGGCAATTTCATTCACCCCTTTGTCTTTAATTAGTTTAAATTCAGAGCAACAATGACAATCTTAGAGTCTTTGATTAAATTAAACACTTTATAGATTGAGCAGGTATGATTTATTTCAGGTGGTTAGTCCACATATTGTATGATTCTATAAAACATTATCTGAAGTTACCTACTGAAAGGGCCGACGGTGGCCTAGACTGACTCTATTCAGTCGGGTCTGGCCACATGTTGCGAAGATTGCATCACTGCTTTGGCCTCTTGTAGCGAGGTCAGTAGAGCGACTTGCTTTTTGTCTACAACTTCCTGGTATTTAGCTGCCAGGCGTTTGTTTGCAGTGAGAAACAAAACACGCATTGTAAAAAAAAACTAGAGGACTGATTTATTAACTTGTTTGTGGAGTCTAGGATCTGGTCGAAGAATCACACAATGGCCAGCGGTGGAGTTGCAGTGTTCTAAGAGAGATGAAATTGAAAAAGGTATTTTTTTCATTGCAAGGGGATGCTATTGCTGTCACACTTAAGGAATCCACGGTATATTGATTGACAAGTTTTTGTAGCTTTTGTGGTAGCTACAATTAATTATTGGCGTATTAGGATAAGTAGTTGGCATGTCTCTTAAGAGTCTTATTGGCTGTGGTGCAGCTATATTGGCAGTGTAGCAGCTATATTGGCCTTGTAGCAACTATATTGGCCTTGTAGCAGCTAAGTTGGACCATAGATGTGTGTATTTTTTAATGGGTAGGCGGATGATCTGCTGTATGCAACATTCTCGGCACCAGGGGTCTCTGACTACACCAGTACCCCTAATAGATCGACCTGTTGAAACACTGAACTTTCAGGTGCTGTGTTAACCAATAATATTGCTCGCTCAGATTCACAGGGCTCGCATACGGGAACTGACAAATCCATGTTTCAACATCAATCTGCCAGGGGTACTGTTGTACTGTTGCCACTGCAGGCTAGCGAGAATGGCCTGTAAGTAAGAAGATGCAAGCTGAGATGGTATGGCCATGTCACAAGGTCCATTGGCCTAGTGAAAGTCATCATCCAAAGCACAGAGAGAGGCAGGCAGAGAAGGAACAGGACAGACAGCATCAAAGAATTGACAGGACTTCTATTGGCCGCACATGGCGGCAAGGGACGTGAAGAGATGGACACAGATTGTCAGATGATCGGAGGAGGTGCCCAGTGACCACCCATGGTTATGGTGAAGACAGGATGGACCTAGGGATGAGTAGAAGTCTAATAGCTACTGGATTGATTAATGCACAAGTGACCATGGATGGATGAATGGAATAGGGAAGGTAGTGTTTGTTGAGCCATTTTTCATTTCTTTTGATATATGTAGGACACAATCATATTCCTATGTCAAAATTGTGTTTACTTCCATAAACTATGATTATTAGTAGATCATTTTATGCCAACATAATATAATTATATAGTATGCATAGATAATTGTATGTATTTGATTCAAATAGGGTTTGATGTGGGATAAGTTGAGGCAAGTCTACATGCTTAATTAATAAGTTGACACAATTAATATTGACATAATTATAGAACAATTGCAACTGGTGTAACTAACTGCTAATATGTTGCCTTGTATCCACCCGATGTCCAGTTCACAGACAATAAAGTCTGGTCACATACGTTGATAGTTTACACACCCGCTGACATTAATCACAATCAACGCAAGTTTGAAAGACATCAAAAAAACATTCTTTTAACAGTTTCTGACCGTTGTGACAAATGGTACTTATTGTACGTCAGTCATGTTCTAATAATGTGTTCAATCACTGGGTGGTACCATATAACTGTCCTTTCCTGGGAAACCTGAGTGGCTCAACTAACCCATTGGCTCAATTAACACTGCCTTCCCGTAATGATGAATGTTTTCAATATGCCACCAAATACCGTCAGCACCTGACAATCATGGGTATGTTCCCATAATGGTCCAGAGTGTCATTGTCACCAAAGACAGCAACTGTAGAAGGAGGAAGGGCGATTGCGTCCTCCAATTTGGTGCAGCATTCATCTTTTCTGACCTCATTGGCTGCATTTGTTGGAACATTTGACACAGTGATTGATGGCTTCCCAGTGGATGATGAAGGCGGACAGACTACATGTCATTAGCAATCCTTCGTCACTAACACGGAATTGATTTCTCTACAGTTCACTTTCCGGTGGTCCTATGCGCTCCAGCATGCTGACCGGTGCCAGTGAGAGACACTGACCGCTCTTACAGAACAAACCAATCTGTACTCAGGGCGGCTCAAAGCAAGGTGTATTTTACCCACCTTCAAACTTGTTCAGTTGAACACACCAGAGTGGATATTCACTAACAGTTTCATCAATCATGCTGGAGTCAGTGCTGAAAAGCTATTTGTTCTCTTTCACTGTCTGTCATCTAGTGCACTTTTAAAACTCCTTCCACTGCTCATTTAGCCCAACACGAATCAGGTTCGTTGATGTTCAGATGTGTAGTGTGTGAATACCAGGTAGTTTAATTAAGTAAAATGCGCTGTCAGTTGAATAAAATATTGGGCATTTTTTTTAATATTGTCAAAATAATTGACTTCGATCGTTCGATTGGGTAACTTGCACAAGTATGAGTAACCTTATGACGTGTGACGTATGCCTGTAGTATATAGAACCTGACCACTGTTGCCCCTTTTTTGCCTGATTGTGACCGGATCCGATAAAAAATAATTTAATAATTAAAAGATAATGGTATGTCCTTATATAGTACTGTATCACTCCCTGACAGACCTTTTCCCTCTAACTCAACTTCCTTGGAAGCATTCAGCCATGCTGCAGTTATGGCACAAAGACAATTCGTTCACACCTGTCTATAACCAGGTACTCATTTTTATATCTGATTGAACTGAAGCAACGTGGAATGAACAAAATTGCCCAAGCTTCGAAATGGCAGCAAGAGGATTTGAAGCCGGTTTCTCTTGGTTGAGAGTCTGATGTTCTAACTGCTATGCTTTAGTACGCACCACCCATCTTAAAATCACTGGCAATATATTCTTATGCCATGAACCTATAAGTATGACAATGATCTGACCCCAGACAGCACTGACGGTACAAGGATGCACTCCCGCACTGTGCTGCTGTACCAGTCTCCAGCAGCCATGTGTTCCTTGAGCAACTGTTGGTGCTGCAGACAGACTGGCTGTCTGTGGCAACTTGCAAGTTAGCAACAGCACTGATGTGTTTAACCAGTTGTTCAACTGCTGTGAAACAGCTGCCCTCCCCAGGTCTGAGTCAGTAGTCATTATGAAGCCACAGCAATTATTGTAAACACTGCAGCATCTGTTGTGGCTGAACCCTACACACTCACCATTGGCCTGTGTTCCAGTACAGTAGTTTTATTTACTCCTACAAAGTGTGCATGAAGAGAGACAAGGGATTGTTTCTTAAAATCTGTCTTTGCACGTCCGTCTTTGAACATCTTCTTACATCCTCTAGCCTTTCGTGAACTCGCAATTACGGCACACTTTTTTCAGTCTCTTACTTTGGTCCGTATGCGTAATCAGGCAGTTTCCTCGAGCTACAGGCCTATAACGTTGCAGATTCTCAATCCACTGACTTGTTTAATGCCGTTGGTTGCCAAATTAATGAGGGCACATAAGGGCTCACTGTATAAAGCCGCCAGAATACTGACAACCGGATCAGGTTTTTTCAACTGCTTAGTTGGATATCTTAATGTTGGCATTACTGTCAGTCTGCTAGCTCTGACTCATTTGGGCTTTTTCTTGAGAAGACTATAGTTGTGTTGAGACGAATATAGTCATGTATATGGGCGTAGACATGTTCACTTCAAAGTTGCTTTCACTCTGGTGCTAGTTTGCAATGCTATCCATCTATGTCTTCAGGCTTCTAACATGATTGCTAGTTTCACTTGTTTCGCTCAGTCCTCTCTGTTAGTTGTAGATATTGAGTATCTTTTCAGTGTCCTTTGTATAGCTGGATTTGACATATATATGCAACTGGATCATATAATATGTGTGTTTATGAAATTTTTAATAAATAGCTTGAATGCTTGCATTCTTTTGTACATTAAACACTGAGTATTTTGAGGGCATATACAGGTGTGTACTCATTATACAGGTGTGTACTCAGTATACAGGTATTTGTGCTATAAGAACATAATATTATTTAAAAACGATATACAAATGTCTACTTGATGATTATTAGATATTAAATTTTTTTTGTCAGTTACATGATTATTAAGCGTAATTATACATTAACTGTTCATTTGTGCTGCCAAGAAGAATATCCAACCTGATGCCTAGATTATTAATGATATCACACATTTTCCACCATTCTACAAAAAACTGGTCTGACCAGTTTTTTTATTGACTATCCTGTTACTTGGTTTCCCCAATACGGGTCATTCGGAATTTTTATATGTCCCCCGGGGAACAGTTCAGTCTCTTGCATATGAGAAGAACTCTTAAAATTAGAAGACTGCTGGGGCACATCACGCACGATACAAAACAACAGCGTTGATGGATATGGTAGGCTTTAGCGATATATAAAATGTTGTGATAGTATTTGATATGGTCCCCTTGAACAGCCAGCCCAGTCCCTATTTTATTGATATGCCAAATTATCGTCCATTGTGATATCATAATGGGACAGCCAAGACAGTCATCAGGGAATGCAGCGCTACAGTCGGGATTGCAATCTGATGAAGGGATTTGATAGCACAACTTTGAAGAGAAACGGATTATGGTCAAGCGATATGCACTGATTACTTACTGTGTCTGGAATAGCAATAATGTGTTTGGATTGGTTACTTCTCATGGGCAGTGCCCTGCCCTCAAAGCAACTCTCGTGCAGCATTTCAGTGAGTACACCACTGAGTTGATTTTCGTGCTATTTCTATGCATAAAAGGGACAATTTCGTTTGGGTCTCGAGAAATTGCATTTGTTGCTCTATCGCTTCCAGCACAGGGTTCGTTGCCCATGTCTTTGATGTTCGTTTGGTGGTGACAACTCAAAATTCTCTTTTGTCTTTGATGGGTAGGAGCTGGGTGGTTTAAAGTGTCATCCTATCTGTCAACACTCTGTTGTGGGTGCAGACATCTTGGAGGAACTGTGGCAAAAGTTTGCATTTTGGAAATTCGTAATTGTGGTGAAATGCAATTCTTTCCCACCGACAGTGACATCGTTCATTTCTACATTGTGGTGTGGTGGTTTTTTTTACCTAGATTGCGTAGATAATGGGTTCTTTGAGATGAACCCATTATGTACATATCTACAAAGCAACAGGTATAACATGATGATTTTCTTGATGATTGCAATCAATGGTCATTAATTGAGATAAGTTAGTAAAATAGTTGTACATTAAAAGAATATTTCATTCGTGAAGCATGATTAAGCAATGAATATGGGAGTGCTGCTACTCAGGTATGTATCTACAATGAGTATTATTATCACAGGTAAAGTCTTGGAACATTGGATAGATAATGTCCCACCAAAAGTATACTTGTCCCACCTGAAAACTACAAATGCAGTGAACTGTTATGGAATGATTATAACACCCGCCTGGATCTATGTAATAGCCAGGATTATTTGTCTAACAAATATGTTTTAGTGTGTTTTCTGAGTGTAGAAGGAAAAATGTCAGTAATTCTAAGAAATAAGATAGCGTTTACCAACTTTTGTTATGTTAAAAAGTAATTCTGCAAAATAAAAATATTCTGACCGAAAGGAAATAACTCAATTACAAGGCACACTTAGACGCAATATTTTCATATTTATAAATAACAACAGTGCATATTTAGCAAGAACTATAATATTCTGCATGGAACAAATACTGCTAGCAACTAAAATTTCTTATCACATAATATATTAATTATGATAATCCAGTATGCAAATGGTAACAATTTATTCAACAGAATAAATGACTGTAATAATTATAGCATTAATAAAACAGAATAAATTAACCATTAATTAATGTGCTTTTCATTATGACCTACGTATACTGTGAATGCAACTGGACTGAAAAATTACACAAACGAACTCTTGCTTGCGAGTGTAGGGCTTAGTGTTGCTGCTGTAGCTATCAGCATACATGCGTTAATATGTAGCGGTGATATGATTGTACTACGTTGCGTTAATATGCACAACAAAACAGGCTTAAGTATTATAAATATGCATAACTTTTGTTACAATCTGTTTCCTACATTAGATTCTAATTTTTAATGGTTCCCGTGTAGCAGTAACATTAAAAATTCAAAACATAAAACGGGTATACATGTCAGAAGTGTGCTATGTAAGGGGGCATTTAAATGAGGATACAGCGCTTTTGTGTTTTCAATGGAACAGCGTTGCTGTCCTATTGAGTAAGCTAGTTTCTAATATACATCATGTGCCACCTGGTGATTATATTGGCAATAGTTGCATGATGGGAAGAAAGAAAGCAGTGATACGTGTGACATCGAACAAAATTATAGATTCCATTAACGTTATTTATTTTGGGTGTCAACAAGTCAAAACCTTTCACTTTTTTTTAATTAACATTACATGTTTTATATCGCAAAGGCATTAACAGGTCCGGAGGGACAAGTGTCCAGGATTATATACTTGTCCTACACTGCAAGCTACTTGTCCTGGACAAGTGGACAAGTGTTAATGTCGAGTCATGTATAGTGTTTCCATGTTTGCAGTTGAGATTGGTATTACTTAAGCATAATATTTGTTCAATTTCAAACCTGTGCTTATATTTAGAAAAGTACTATTAAATTGGGACACATGACGCTCATAACTGTCTTAGAATGTCCTGAGGGCACAGTTATAGGTGTGTCCACTGAACATTAATACTGCAATTTTTATGTAGGGTTGATTGTGACCACATGAAATATGTAGTAAATCTGCCAGTGAAATGAGGTTTGTAATTAAACTGTATTACTGATCAAACTAGAATTGCTGTCAGAATTAATATTTTGGATCCAACGTTTTTGTTAGAACATGTGCTGGAAATTATTATTAACCAGATTACAACATAATAGAAAAGATATATTGTAATGATTATAGGATGTAATATTATTATTACACTCTTAATGTTATGTACAGTTGTAGTTATTACACCTTAAAGTATTACCAGTTACAACCAATTACAACTATCATCAAAATATGTCTAGGCCAGTGCCTTTACGTTGTGATTGGAGAGAAGCTATTGTGCTTAAAGTAGGCACAATTGTTGCTGCATCTATGGGAACCTGACCACTATGTTTGTCATCTCTGTTGCAGGTGGTGATCGGTGACTTGGACAGGGAACGATCACGCTACAGGGCTGAGCCGGTTGAGCCAGCTATTCTTGAAGCAGCCATCAACAGCATGGCACATTGAATGGATGCCCGCAGGTGGGTGGGTGTCTCCTTGCCAGAGACGTGTGGTATTTCCTCAGCGACAGAGGAAGTTTAACTGTACGTAGGATTGCGGATCAATTGTCGTCGTCGACTCACGGTGGATGGCTCCATTCAGCTGCATTGAATAGTTGAGGGCGTGCTGTAAGACTGGTATGTCGTGATTGTCAGCGTCGCCGAATCTTACAAACAGTGAACACGACTGGAGTACGTCATCTGGAAGAATATAGCGTTACTTGGTGTGGATGTTACTGCCAGAATCTTGTCTCTCTACATCGATTGCATATGTCACCTTGATTGTGGTTTTCCAAATTTGATCTTTGTTTTACAAGTTAATAATGTTGTACTTCTCGTAACTAATTGTTTAACAAAAGTTGCATGCAGACAAAAACGAGATTTGGGGATTGCTGGGTTATTGTTTCGCCAGTCTTAGTTAACCCGGCGTATTCAACTCAATCTCTGCGTTTTCCTCGAACGTCGCCATTGCCGGCGATGTTGTTATTCCGTTGAAGAACGTGACTTGTTTTTCCCGTGTAACTTGTTGGATTACATCGCAATCATTGCGCGCGCACACTGCTGGGATGGCGGAGCACTCCGATCTCGTCTCTGAAATAAACTCGGTGGAGAGGATGAGCACGCTCGACCGGCTGAAGCATGCGAAGAAGCGGCGTGCGCAGCAGCTCAAGAAGTTTGTGCAGTATGAGAAACAGCTCGAGAAAGACAAACACAAACGACGCAAGGTGGGCGCCGCCGCCGCAGCTGCCGCCTCTGCCAACAAGCATCCAGCAAAGAAGGCGCGAAATGTGTGCTTCATTAGTGACGTGATGCTGCTCGAGGCCGCTGCCAGGAACGACCTTGATGAAGGTGAGTCACAAGATTTAACCTTGACCTTGTGTGTGACCTTGATGAAGGTTACTGTCATGGCTATGTTGCTTCTGGTTGTGTTTAACTTGTTTATGTGAAATATTGGTTGACACAGTTCTTTTGTTCGATCCTTTTGTTCAATCAGTTCAACCTGCAGGTATGTACTGCACAGAACCAGTGCATGAGTTTCCAATGTTCCTTGGGGTATTCTAGTCTACACGGTAGATGACACTGAGTGCAAAGAAATAACACAAATAAAATTACATAATAGTTGAAGACCACTTTTGTGGCCATTTTTAGTCTAGCAGCCACAACCTGTGTTAGTATTGCCAGAATCAGACTGTAGATTTAACCAGTACCAGTGTATAATGGACCTACGAGATGCAGAGATAGCCGTCTTTGTTGAAACGTCTCCATTGAATGCTGTAGAACACATGTTTTATAGCGAGGCAGCCAAGACATTCATGGTCACGGATGGCTAGTCATGCTCATCCAAGAGTGTTAATCAAGTAGAGTTGTCTTGGGACAACTTTAAATTCATTCCGCTGTTGGATCTAGTACTAGTGGGGACGAAGCACCCAGAGTTTTCACAGTAGTGACTGCAACTGTCCTTGCAGGAAAAGAATTCTAACCTTGGGTCGTAACCCCGGTTTTGCAGGTTCATTAATGGCTTTGTGTGGTAAAGTGGCTGCATGTGTGGCATTCCTGTAGCACACAATGTAGACATTATGCCCCCCACATGCGCATGAGACATACAAGATACAACAGCATTTGTCATGTCAGTGATGTCACCCCACATATTGTGGCAGATTATCTTGTCCTGTAACTAATCTGTCACTGAAAATGACCTTGTTATAAGGAGACAAATTGCATTGGCAGAAAACTGAGTCAAAATGATGTGTTAAAGCCAATTAGAGTAGAATTGTGTATAAACTGTTTTGTTTGGTCTGTATGCCAGTTATTTTATTTTGTGTTTTTAACATGTAAGCATGACTTGTTTAGACGTTTGCATTTTATTATCTTATTATTTATTATATTATATATTTATTATATTATACATTATTATTATTATATTATATATATGTATACTATATTATTATTTATTACAAGTTATTATCTTGGCTGCATTAGATCGTTGTTCATTGCTGTATTCTATGTGCCTCTGAGTCTGAACATAATTTTTATTCTGGATAGGCCCTATATAAAGCACTTTATAAATTATTATTATAATGATATCATGTACAAGTCAGCAACTGTAATATTGCCCAGTATATGTGTCTAGCCATTAATTTTTTATGAAGCACTTTAAAATTTAATTTCACACATTTGTATGTATGTATGTATGTATGTATGTATGTACAAATGTATTTATGTATGTACAAATGTATGTATGTACAGTTGTACACATGTATGTATGTATGTACAGTTGTACACATGTACGTATGTATGCACACATGTATGTATGCATGCATGTACACATGTATGTATGTACACATGTATGTATGCATGTACACATGCATGTATGTATGTATGTATGTACACATGTATGTATGTATGCATTACTGAGCAGTTGTTCGACTCCAGAACACTGGTTTCTTCATTACATCACTGCCGTAATATTTGCAATTTGCTGTAATGGCCAGGCATGTACGCTGTGGTCAGTAATGGAAAGTAATATTTAATTCACCGAGTGCTGAAAGCCAATGCTGTGTAATGACAGGTAATTCCAGGTGATATCCGCCATCCGGAAATGCCTGGCTCAGGGACGTACACATTTACCAAAGTTGGGCATGATTTAATGGTCTCTTATAGGCGAGTGGTGGATTAGTTCCAAGTGGACGGCTTACGGATCACTTGCCTGGCTTGTAGAATGAGAAGAGTTACTTAGTTATATTAATAACCTTTAGCGATGTGTCAAAATCTGTTTTTACCACACTTTGCTGCTATGCCAGGTTTTACTAGACTGTCAGTGGGTAAAGGCGTGTTACCACTGCCAGTGCCCCATCATGATTACAGTGTCTTGAATTTCATGACCAACTTTGTGCTAATGTACAAAGCATGACGGTTCTGTTGCTTCTGTGTCATGACTAGGAGTAGTTACAAAGTTCTGCAATTGTAATTAATTATGTAAATGCTGATTTAGTTGAGAATTGAACATGACAACGTAATTGCAATACAATTATAATAGGACCATGTAATCGACATAAATGCTTAATGGTGATTCTGGTGCATAATTATTTTCACTCTAATGTCATGTAGATACAACAATCCCATGAGTTATCGCGCTGAAATCAGTGTTAGAATAACAAGCAAAAACATTGTTGTCAAATCACGATTGTAGTGTTCTAGTTATCTTTGCAAAATTGTTTTGCAAACGTATCGTTGTAGTGGGATTTCTTCCCTCTACGTGCTGTGCCATCTTAAATCATCTTTATATTCAATTTGGCACATGTGACACATGCCAGCGTCAAACAGAATATCGTCTAGTTAAAAAGTCATGTCGATGTTACATAAAATAAACTTCAAAATTCTTCAAATATACCTTAGGGCGTTGATCTAAACACGAAAGTAGAGAAAATGTTCGCGAGAACAACGTCGCTTTGCAAAAGAATGTAGGTCAAACAAAATGAGTCATTATAAATTTATGTCATTCTGTTGCAAAACTTGTCTTTTAATTGAAAGTGCTTCTCATTGTATGAATACCCATATATATATATATATATATATATATATACATACATACATACATACATACATACATACATACATACATACATACATACATACATACATACATACATATATGTAGTTGTAATGGATGCATACAAAAACAACCTAATATAGACATAATTAGAACTAAACTAATCCAGTACTGTAACAGGAATTGTGCAAGAACAGTTACTTTATGGTCTTGAGATTTATTATTGCTGACAAAAAATTACCAATGCTTCACACCTTGTGATACCAAGGCCAAGCCCTTGTCCTCAGTTTACAATGCCTTTAAAGGTCCCAGTTGTAATGTAGTCGGCCACGGCCTACTTCACTCTACACTTAGCAATAAACCATCACCACATGCCTTACAGAGGCCTGGATTACAAAGCCATGCTGGTAGGAGTTGCACCTTTTATTGCATGCTTTTTAATCAGTTATAAGGAAAAACAAAAGGCTGCAGTGTTTGAAAGCTAAATTTTTTCATTCGACCCATTTCAGACTCATTTAACGAAAAATAAAAAATTGTCTGGTGTTGACATCGGACAAATTATTCACACTTAGACTAAAAAAATACAATCAACTCTTTCAGTTATTGAAAAAAATATGCACTCTTTTATTCAACCTTAACACCTGTTACTCTATTAACACACTTCAGGTTTGAATATGAGTGAGTCTTATTCACAATGAGCGAAATGAATTTAGGAGGCAGCTTTGAACATAATTTCCGTGTGGACACATTGATTTTATAGGCTCGCTTATATGAATGACTTGATGATTAAATCAGTTAAATGTTGATGTTGTGCTTTCTGTCAATTGTCATCCTCCAAAATAAATGTCGATTTTATTACAAACATCAGAGCCAGCGACTGTTATTACTGGTTTCGTTATTACCATAGGTAGGAACATTTGACCTTTAGAATGGTTTCTGTGGTCTCAATAAAACACAACAGTTTATTTGTTAAGACTGTTATTCAAACGATGTTTCCGTTGCGTATTAAGACAAGTCAAACATCAGGTTTATGTGTCACTAAGCCTGCAGGTGTAACTGTTGCCTTGACACCAGATCCAGATGGGTGGCGTCAGGACACAGTGCGCCCAACCAGTTGACAAGTGAGATATCTGACAGTAGCAGGTGTAAATACAGTAACTAATTGTTGGTAGCCCGGTTAGGGAGAGTGTCAAAATTGTTCCTGTTTCAGTCGTTTGATATGTTTTACCATTTTTGGCTTAATTAGCTTTTTGACAACACTGCTGTATTTGTGGTCTAGACAGGAACAACAGAGATCTGTATACATGCATGTTTGCACATTTGTCAAAACAGGCTTGCACCACATTCAGAATTGGGGTCAAGTACATTGTAATTGGGATGAATTGAAATGCCGACTCAAATTCCGAATTAATTGGAATTGGTGTTTTGCCTTTAAAAGTCATTGGAACTGATGAAAATTTAATTGGTATTTTCAGTTACATTTCAGTTACTTTTTCAATTACATCATGTAGATTTTTAACCCAAATTATTTGCTACAAAAAATCAAAAAAATATAATATGTTGCATATCATATTTGTTTGCCATTATGTACCATAATATGCAGAGATTAAATAAAGCTGCTCTAAAATAGATATTATTTTGTAATTGATTCCATGTCTAACCACCTCATATACACAGTATACATGCAGAAATGATAAATACAGGCTTCTGGAAAAAGTCAAATAAAAATACGCAAAATCAGCGTACTTAAGTACAAATACATATTTGATAGATGGTAGATTCGCACACATGCACACGCACAAACACCACACACACACATTGTGTGTACACCGTCATTAAATGGTACATTACCTACGTTGCACGCACTACAAGTCAGCTGCCATATCGTTCAGCCATGCGTAGCGTGACCTATGACACATTAATATTCATTACAGGTCTTGTGCAGTTTTCACTCCTGTTCACCAAGTCCGTTATATAATATCACTTGATATTCAGGTGTCACATACACGTTATTTATGTCCACACAAACAAATGCCGCAGTAATGCCGTTTATGTGTATCTGCAGTGCGAGGCATGTATTTATGCAAATGTTCATGTCTTTATATTGACACTGACTGATACTTTATTGAAAGACATGTTTGGAATCTGTATGGGATATAAATCACAGAAAGTGGGAGACAACGAAAAGAGGCAAATGTACGGTTTTGAATTCCAGTCAGGAGCTTGATTATTACGTTAGTTGGTTATTACAGTTGGAGTGTGGTAGTTCAGTGGCAGAACTGAGTTGACTGGGGTGTGAGTTATTACAGTTGGAGTGTGGTAGTTCAGTGGCAGAACTGAGTTGACTGGGGTGTGAGTTATTACAGTTGGAGTGTGGTAGTTCAGTGGCAGAACTGAGTTGACTGGGGTGTGAGTTATTACAGTTGGAGTGTGGTAGTTCAGTGGCAGAGCTGAGTTGACTGGGGTGTGAGTTATTACAGTTGGAGTGTGGTAGTTCAGTGGCAGAACTGAGTTGACTGGGGTGTGAGTTATTACATTTGGAGTGTGGTAGCTCAGTGGCAGAACTGAGTTGACTGGGGTGTGAGTTATTACAGTTGGAGTGTGGTAGCTCAGTGGCAGAACTGAGTTGACTGGGGTGTGAGTTATTACAGTTGGAGTGTGGTAGTTCAGTGGCAGAACTGAGTTGACTGGGGTGTGAGTTATTGCAGTTGGAGTGTGGTAGTTCAGTGGCAGAACTGAGTTGACTGGGGTGTGAGTTATTGCATTTGGAGTGTGGTAGCTCAGTGGCAGAACTGAGTTGACTGGGGTGTGAGTTATTGCAGTTGGAGTGTGGTACCTCAGTGGCAGAACTGAAGTTTGAGTCCACCTGCTGTCATTTTGAAACTTGGGCAGTTCCATTCACTGCCTGTGTCTGTTGGAAGAGACACTAAAGCCATTGGTCCCTTCTATGTAAATTATACCCAGTACTAATTCGCTGTATTAAAGATTATTCACAACATGTACATGTGCTAGGTTGTACATGACATAATAAAATTATACCAAGAATTCTATACATTCTATCCACAAACATTTTTTGACGTGTGGGTGGAGATGGCATTCAAAGGTCGTATGTCAAGCTGTTAAAAATGTACATTCATACAAACACTACTGACAAATGACTTTGACCAATGCCTTGTGTTGTGTGGAGATGATCCCTTAATACAGCCATTGGGGGCTGGCATGAAAGTTGTGTGAATACTTTAACAAGCGGGGGGGGGTAGATGAGTCAAAGAGGAAGTGGTTTTGTGTGGTTCTGTGCCCTGTTTGTAATGCACATGTCACTTGTATGGGAGTTGTGTGTGGGCAGGCGACCCTGGTTTGAGAGTGTTGGTCTACACGCTGGTCTGCGTAGGTTGTGACTCCCACTCAAGCCTAGTGTGGTTACTGCGTTGTTGGCTCTGACACTGATGATATCTCTGGCTGGTAGACAGTCAATGCACCAATGTTTTACTTTACCCACCCGCCCAGATAGTTTACTTTGGCCACTGTTTAAAGCACTGCATGTAAACGAACAGCTGATAAAACAACTTTCTAAATACCAGTAAGCAGGGTGTGTTCTTGATGGTGATTGTTGTTAGACCCAGTTCACCGGTAGATAATATGTATAATCAGGGGTTGTTTCAATAGCATCTAATTATTAATTATTATTAATCATTGAGTTAGCCTGTTTCTGAAAGGCGAATTGTTCCAAGAGCTGTTAATTAATGGAAAACACCTATCAGTCAATATCGCAGAATTGTAGAGCTACTATATGATCCATTTTTCAGGGGTAAAGGTGGGTTCATGGTGTCCGCAATAATTTGTTAATGGCCCGTGTTGATAACTCACACTTGAACATTTTGTTTTACAATGACATTATGTACAGTAACAATTTGTACAGTAACATTGTGTACAGCAACATTTTGTATGGTAAAAGTATATGTACAGTTCAGTATATACAGTAAAATTTTACCGTAAATTTACACACAGTAAAATGATATAGGCCTACAACAAAGTGAAGTGACATACAGTTAAATTATATAAAATAAAGGTATTTCCAATAAAATTGTACATAATGAAATTATATGCATAATTATAATAAAATGAGCTACAGTAAAATTCTAGTGTGTTGGAGAAACATAACCTGTTGATTTAGTGTTGTACTCGTATTACAAAGTTACACAATATTGACTGTTATATTACAAAGTCAGCACACTACAATGTTATGTACTTATGTACATAGCACTGTAGGTCTGAATTGAATGTGAATGCTATGCCTGGGCTGGTGTACTCATATATCAGACACACTGCACATAAACTAGACACGTTCTCTGAGGCTGTCTCACATAACTCCGTAGGTTTATTTATTCCTTATCACTAATGAGTTATTGTTCACCTCTCAACCTGAGATACAGTTTTGTAATGAGAGTACCCAGTTAGTACTTATCAGTGCACTGGGTATGTGTGAAGTCTTCAAAAATCCTAAATTGGATCCTGAGTTTGGAATGTCTTGGGAATTTTTCAAGAAAAGTCTTAGATGTTTTGATTTCACCAAGCTGATAAACATCAGTGAGGTGATGAAGTCTAAGTGAAACAAACATCTGGTGAGGTGATGAAGTCCAAGTGAAATAAACATCGGTGAGGTGATGAAGTCTAAGTGAAATAAACATCTGGTGAGGTGATGAAGTCCAAGTGAAATAAACATCGGTGAGGTGATGAAGTCTAAGTGAAATAAACATCTGGTGAGGTGATGAAGTCCAAGTGAAATAAACATCGGTGAGGTGATGAAGTCCAAGTGAAATAAACATCGGTGAGGTGATGAAGTCTAAGTGAACTAAACATCAGCCAGGTGATGAAGTCCAAGTGAAATAAACATTGGTGAGGTGATGAAGTCCAAGTGAAATAAACATCGGTGAGGTGATGAAGTCCAAGTGAAATAAACATCTGGTGAGGTGATGAAGTCCAAGTGAAATAAACATCGGTGAGGTGATGAAGTCCAAGTGAAATAAACATCGGTGAGGTGATGAAGTCTAAGTGAAATAAACATTGGTGAGGTGATGAAGTCTAAGTGAAATAAACATTGGTGAGGTGATGAAGTCTAAGTGAAATAAACATCTGGTGAGGTGATGAAGTCCAAGTGAAATAAACATCGGTGAGGTGATAAAGTCTAAGTGAAATAAACATTGGTGAGGTGATGAAGTCTAAGTGAAATAAACATTGGTGAGGTGATGAAGTCTAAGTGAAATAAACATTGGTGAGGTGATGAAGTCCAAGTGAAATAAACATCAGTGAGGTGATGAAGTCTAAGTGAAATAAACATCTGGTGAGGTGATGAAGTCCAATTGAAATAAACATTGGTGAGGTGATGAAGTCCAAGTGAAATAAACATCGGTGTGGTGATGAAGTCCAAGTGAAATAAACATCGGTGAGGTGATGAAGTCTAAGTGAACTAAACATCAGCCAGGTAATGATGTCTAAGTGAACTAAACATTGGTGAGGTGATGAAGTCTAAGTGAACTAAACATCGGTGAGGTGATGAAGTCTAAGTAAAATAAACATCTGGTGAGGTGATGAAGTCTAAGTGAACTAAACATCAGTGAGGTGATGAAGTCTAAGTGAACTAAACATCAGTGAGGTGATGAAGTCTAAGTGAACTAAACATCAGTGAGGTGATGAAGTCTAAGTGAACTAAACATCGGTGTGGTGATGAAGTGTAAGTGAACTAAACATCATTGAGGTGATGAAGTCTAAGTAAACTAAACATCAGTGAGGTGATGAAGTCTAAGTGAACTAAACATCAGTGAGGTGATGAAGTCTAAGTAAACTAAACATTGGTGAGGTGATGAAGTCTAAGTGAACTAAACATCAGTGAGGTGATGAAGTCTAAGTGAACTAAACGTCAGTGAGGTGATGAAGTCTAAGTGAACTAAACATCAGTGAGGTGATGAAGTCTAAGTGAACTAAACATCGGTGTGGTGATGAAGTGTAAGTAAACTAAACATCGGTGAGGTGATGAAGTCTAAGTAAACTAAACATCAGTGAGGTGATGAAGTGTAAGTGAACTAAACATCAGTGAGGTGATGAAGTCTAAGTGAACTAAACATCAGTGAGGTGATGAAGTCTAAGTGAACTAAACATCAGTGAGGTGATGAAGTCTAAGTGAACTAAACATCAGTGAGGTGATGAAGTCTAAGTGAACTAAACATCAGTGAGGTGATGAAGTCTAAGTGAACTAAACATCGGTGAGGTGATGAAGTCTAAGTAAACTAAACATCGGTGAGGTGATGAAGTCTAAGTGAACTAAACATCAGTGAGGTGATGAAGTCTAAGTGAACTAAACATCGGTGAGGTGATGAAGTCTAAGTAAACTAAACATCAGTGAGGTGATGAAGTCTAAGTGAACTAAACATCAGTGAGGTGATGAAGTCTAAGTGAACTAAACATCAGTGAGGTGATGAAGTCTAAGTGAACTAAACATCGGTGAGGTGATGAAGTCTAAGTAAACTAAACATCAGTGAGGTGATGAAGTCTAAGTGAACTAAACATCGTGTGGTGATGAAGTCTAAGTGAACTAAACATCGGTGTGGTGATGAAGTGTAAGTGAAATAACCAAGATTGATCAGAAAACAAAAGCTTACAAAGAGGAATGGGAAAGAAACATAGGTAAGATATAAATTTGGATTTCTTTGAAATGTCACAGGTAATTCCAGCTGATGTCATGGCTGTACTTACTGAGTGATAAAGGACCCTCCTGACATACCAGTCCCCCTGGGGGGTACACATAGGATGCCCTGACCATGGGTGTGACAAACTGCCCCAGACTATGAAATGCATATAAATTACCTTGCACCAGAAAACTGCCAGCCGCAGCCCATTATGGAGGTCTTGGTTGCCTTTTACAATGCTTAAGCTGAATACAGCTTGGAAACAACCCCATTCAGTAGCTGCGTTCAGATGATTGGATCTGCATATGGATGTGTGTTTTCCCCATAAACCGCTCTGGAAATACGATATCACCATAATGTGGGGATGTAGGTGCAATTATGCAATCTGATGAAAGTAACCCTCTAGGATTACCAAACACTTGCTATTCAGCAGTGAAAACACCATTCAGTAAACGATCAGCTATGTAATACTGCACCTTTTAATAAACGCTCAATACAGCGCTGATACTCTTGCACACAATTAAGGTATTGGTTACCAAAACCGAAAATAATGGTGTTTGTAAAATAAAATTTTGCATTTTAATACCAGTTGACTGAAATTCTGTATAGTTGTGCAGATTTTCTTGTTATCTATATTGAATTTTATCGAACAGACATTCTGAATGTTTAAATATGCACACACGCATACATACACATAAAATTCTGCTGTATACTAAATATATATACGATATTCATTGGATCTCACAACAGTACAACAGTAAAAATACACCCCCTAGTTTTAATCACCTTGGGTTATATGAATCTAGCGCTAAATAATATCATGTATTATTATTACAACAAACATTGTCCAAAGCCAGTGTGTGGATTACGATCAAACTCACCAAAGATGCGTATCTCGTTTGACTTGTAATTAACTCCCAGTGGCGTGTGGCATTACTATTCTTAAGCATACAATTAGATGTGTTCATAACGAGAGCAATTATTCTCAAATGGCCACAACATAAATCTGTTCCATCAAGTGCAGTTAGGTGCACTGAGACACTAGGTTTGTGAATAGAGATGATTTATTTAGGCACAATCTGTGGCTATTCAAACCCAATGTGGACTTACTGCACACAGTGATAGCCACTTCATGGACGCCCAATCATACCCAATCGGTACCTCCTTGATTAATTTCAACATAGATGAGCAGTTGAAACGTAGTGGTTGTAGGCGTGTATGGGGCCACATTTGGCGTGGTGTTTCATCTCGTAAAGATTTGTCTAAATAAAAAATGGATCTGTGGCTGTTTTCGAACAATACACTGAATTGCGGTTGTGTGGTATATAATTATAATTGAATCACAGCCGGTAGAATTGACTCGATCATGTTTGTTTGCTACCATATTTATACTACACCTGTAGCACGTTGTTGCCCATCTACTTTGGTTCATTTAGATCATCCTAAGTTTACAACATACAATCTATGGCATGCTTAAATATAATATTGATGGTATAATGTTCATGCTAAAACAGCCTGGAGTTAGTCTATTGGCGACTCCTTGCAGTCTTTCTGTAGCCACTTTGACTCCACCATCTGTCCAGTGCTTCATGTTGTCAATCCAGCCCATTTTTCTTCTTCCTCTTTCGTTTTTTCCTGGTAGTTCTCCTTCTGTGCGGCTTAGTACCAGACTAGCTGGTGTTCTTTCCCACTGGCCGTTCTAAGTCAGCTTTCTTCTCTGAATGAAACAGCAGACAGTCTTCCTTAACCCTTACTTTATCTCTGACCCAGAGGTTTGTCTTTCTCTGTGTCCTGCAAAACATCACTGATGAAAAAAATCAGTTGGCTATCACACATACACCCACGAGCATTTAGAACTGGACAACAACAATCACAGAATCTGTCTTGAAATATTATGGTTACGGCATAATCATTTCCTGTTGATGTTAATATGACTTCACTCTGTCAACATTGCCTAGGATAATCTGTTTATCAGGCCATGGTATTGCATTCCATGTCACAGAGAGAGATCAGTGTGTCAGGAGAGTTGAGATAAGGCAGGAATTCATTTGTTGTTCCCATTGGTTCGTAGCTAATGTGTAATACCTATTGGCAATGCACCTTGTTGTATTCCAAATGTTCAGTTCTTTATCGGTTGTTTTTAGCCTGTTGTTTTCTGGCAATTTTCTTATTTAACAGATTCAGACCAAATAATGTCTGGATGTCATAGTGATATATGTGTGCATACATGTAGATAAATTTTCTTACACAATTGCCACACAAAATACCCACTTTCATCTATGTGTAAGTTTTCTTTTTCAATATATTAAAGATTCTGCTCTCTGTGTGAAAATCGTGATGGTGGTGACGTGTGAGTGGGTCTTTGTGTACATGTCTGTATGTGTCTGTATGTGTCTATGTTATATAATTATATACACATTTGTTATTAATATTTATATGATTATTAGATGCATAATCATAATATGGCATTTCATATATATTTTTTATTTTATTCACGCCCCTATTTTCAGAGAAAGCTTTCAATATAATACCCCCTTCTAATAGATTTAACAAGAGACATGTACAATAGAACAATCATAGTATTATCACCAAAGCACTTACTACCCTTTGCCCTTGTTTTTTGCCCTATGGCCATCTTACATACCGCTAAACAGGCCAATTATAGTTTCACTGCAGAGTATGCAAAAACAGGTTAGAACTGACTTTGCCTGTTGGTAAACAATGTATAGGTTGGAGAACAAATAGACACCCACTGTCATAATAATACCCCAATATTAGAGACTGCCGACTCACCCCTTTTGTTGTACATACTCCCCTTATCCAAGGGGGTGATTATTGCTCAGATGGCATCGATTCCATTGTTGAATCTTTCCCTGGGGTCACGAGGTTCAAGTGTTGGTTTCAATTGTTTTTGTAATCTCCTTTTGGTGCTTATTGCTGTAGGAAAAAGAGCTAGCTGGGTTATAACGGGAGACTGGTTTTGGACAATTGGTGTGTGTGTGTGTGTGTGTGTGTGTGTGTGTGTGTGTGTGGGTGTGGGTGTGGGTGTGGGTGGGTGTGGGTGGGTGGGTGGGTGTGGGTGGGTGGGTGGGTAGGTGTGGTGTGCGTGTGGTGTGCTTGTGGTGTGCGTGTGGGTGTGTCACATGTACATGTGAACGTGTGTGCATGCATGCATGCATGCATTTGTATGACACATTGGATAGCTTGCTGATTGTATAACCTGTATATCTGTTGCAAATAAGGCTGGAAAATAATTTATAATTTTGATTATCCAGAGACAATAAGGACTTGATTTGTATTTTCCCTTAGAACTATCTCCTTATTCCAACTACTTCAGACGCAACTGTCTGTTGTCACTTCTCCCTCACTTTCCCCTACCCTTCCATCTCCTCTTCCCATGATCTTTCCCCAGTAAAGTTTTTGTTTTATTTGCTCCTCCCAGTCACTGATATTGTTAATGCAGCAGTTGATTTAAGACAGTGAGAAGACCAGAGATTACACTCAGTAGGTTAAATGTCTGTTATCTGTTGTTTAGCGGTCTTATCAGTCTGCTATTCCATGAGTCATCACTAAATAAACCCCATGAATTGTAGCGTTGTCAGAGCCGGAATGTTACAAAGTACTTTTACTTTGTTACTTTACTTGAGTAGAAAATTTTTGTTTTCTTGTATAACGAAGCACAATTTTTTTGGTGTACTTTTACTTGTAATGATTTTTGTGTACTTTTGTGATTGTAATCAAGTATAATTTTCGCGGTGTTAAATGTTTCATACACAAATCATCTTTGGCGTTGTGCTCTCCTGTATTTGACGTCTTTTTAAATCTATCCCATCTAATTAAAATGCTCTGGACATCCTTGTTTAACTTCTACGAATTAACACATTCTAATTTGTTCCATGTTGTATTTTTGTGGTCATGTGAATATATTTATATGGCTATTTGAGTGAATGAATGAAGTACTTTTACTTCAGGTACATTTATTTACTTTTTACTCATACTTCAAGTACAGTTGTTTTGAGTACTTTTACTGAGTATATTTCTCCCAGTTACTTTTACTTTTAAACAAGTATAAAAATATTGTACTTGACCAGCTCGGCGTGTGGTGCACATGAACAAGTGTGGGTGTATGTGTGCTGGGTGTGTTGCATGTTGGTGTAAGGGTGTGAGAACGAGGGAGGGATGGAGGGAGGGAAAAAAGTGGGCAGGGGGAGGGAGGGAGAAAGAGAGACGGAAGTAGAAAAAACAAGAGAAAGTTAAATAACACAGCAGGCATAAATTTGTGGAAGGTAGAAACTCTCTCCTATTCATCTTGGCTTTAGCAATAAAATAAGTTATCATATTGTAAACAGTAACTGTGTAAAATTCGACAAGACTTTGTCATTCATTTGCTATTGTCAATATATTTCACTGTTTCCAAGAAGAATGTACTGGGGTAAGTGCCTATGATTGTCAACTTTAGCACTCAGCATGGGAAAGGGTGTCATAAAAATGATGAAGATGGTTATAACCGGCCTACTTTGTAGTCGCTACTGCTCCATACATCAGTACAGTCTATGTGTATTGTGCACCATACGTCAGTACAGTCTGTGTATTGTGCTCCATACGTCAGTACAGTCTATGTGTATTGTGCTCCATACATCAGTACAGTCCATGTGTATTATGCTCCATACGTCAGTACAGTCTATGTGTATTGTGCACTATATGTCAGTACAGTCTGTGTATTGTGCACTATACATCAGTACAGTCTATGTGTATTGTGCACGATATGTCAGTACAGTCTATGTGTATTGTGCACTATATGTCAGTACAGTCTGTGTATTGTGCACTATACGTCAGTACAGTCTATGTGTATTGTGCACTATATGTTAGTACAGTCTATGTGTATTGTGCACTATACGTCAGTACAGTCTATGTGTATTGTGCACTATATGTCAGTACAGTCTATGTGTATTGTGCACTATACGTCAGTACAGTCTATGTATATTGCAAAAGTTTTTATGACCCCACAATACACATTTTGTGTGTTTTCCTTTTGTGAAGCGGATTTCTATAGCACATTTCTCAGACCATGTCTATGTCCTGTGGCATATTTATGTTCTGATTAGTGCGAATACTACTTCTGTAGAATTCGGCTAAAAATACCTATGACCACAGTATATAAAGCCATGCTGTACTAGGGCAATCACCTGGTATGCTTGGCTTCACAAACCAAATAGGTTTATTTCAGGTCCGACTAGTGGAGCAACTTAGAAGGGCTGCCAGTGTATTGGGCAGTCAGCCTGGTCTCTTTCTGTGGTTTGCTTCATGATAGTCAGGCTATGTTCAGATGAAGGGATTCTGGCTAACTCCTGGCTAACTTTGGTTCTCTTCTTAGTCCTTGTCTGAATGGTACTAAATTGTCGGTTTTGTTGTGTTATTAAGTTTATGACCAGAAATAGTATATAATATATTATAGGGTAGGAAACAGTCATGTCGTGCTTCGATTCGATTCCTTTCAGTAGGTTTATTTCCATCTTTAACGATGCAAAGTATTTTGGGAGACAACATCCAGGAGGTTTGTTTTCTGCTTGGTAATGACCACCAGGGGGGAGGAGCCATCAACTTCTACGACATTGGACATACAGAGCTACACACCTACAAGTCTGAGTGTTTAAAGTGACTACCACCGTTAGTGTGTCTGTCCACTTAGCTGAATGTAAGCTAGGTTGCGTGCATGCGTGCGTTCACCTGCATGATTTACCTGTATGATTTACCTGTGATTTACTTGTTTGTCGTGATCTACCTGTCTGACCAAGCTGTATTACGTGACCTCATTACTCGTCTGCTGATTCTGTCAAAAAACAGGGCAGAAACCTTTTATCTGTATCTGGTATACTTTGCACAACATCGTCTATATCTATCTTGATATTGTACCATGCTGTATCACAACATCGTCTATATCTATCTTGATATTGTACCATGCTGTATCACAACATCGTCTATATCTATCTTGATATTGTACCATGCTGTATCACAACATCGTCTATATCTATCTTGATATTGTACCATGCTGTATCACAACATCGTCTATATCTATCTTGATATTGTACCATGCTGTATCACTAAGAAGGATAGGTCAATAAAAAATCATATTCACAAATGTCATTTTTACAAAGATAAATAGTCGTAAAATACAGACATATTATGAATTGCAGCAATTGTACATTAGACACCCAAGTGATGGTATTACTATGACATTAAACATCTTGTCAGTAATCTTACTGTATCGAGGTTAGACTGATAGTTTTATCAGTCACTCACTTTAATCCAGTTTTTGCTGAATAATTTTTTTTTTAAAACATCTTCACATCAGGGCACCTCTCATTAGTCATCACTTAGGGGACAGATAAAACATCTCAGGACCTGGTTCATTAAGATAATAACATTAATAAATAAGCTGATTTCATGGTAGTCACAAACATGTTACTCTAATATAGCATAATTTATGTTTTAAAAAGTGTTTCCACTAATTTCATCATTAAAATTATGAATGAAAACATTCCAATATCATCTGTGAATGTAGATGATACTATAAAATACTTTTCAACACTATACTAAGTAACAATGTTACATATGTGTTTTTTGCAGTATCACTGTTTTATGAGCAAAGTTGGGGTTCATGACCAAATTCATGCTTTATAAACTGACAAGAATATTAATGAAACATGGTTCAGTACAGAAGGCAGCCACATACTAAAAACATTAGTGAGAAGGATACTCAATTATGTGGAAGGATGTAAATAGAACCAGTGCCTTTGAGATAAGATACTGCCTCACGGTGTTGCAGATACCCTGGATAGTTCACTATACCCGATGTATTAGTATTGACTGAACTACCAACAATTTGGCCTTGCAATAAGTGACTGCAATAAGTGGCATGATGGATTGGAAAAGATAATACTGGAAGTGATGAGATAGTGACAGGGGAAGTAGAAGATGCAAGCCACAACATAGATGGGAGAAAGACATCACAGATGTTTCGGAACGATCACAACAGTGGGTGGGGTAGCTGGGGAAGATTTCACACAAAGGTTTGGGATGTGACACCCTGAACACGATATGCAAATTGAAGAAGAATTTTATTTGTGTGACACTGATGGCTATGTACAGAGGTCGTATTTTAGAATTAGGATCCCCTTTTAGAGGCAATGTTGCTGCAATGAAGGGGATTCATGATTGCACCAGAGAGAGTCCAGAACTTTGTAGAATCCATCAGTGGACACTTGACCAACGCCTGCATTCGGCTGACAAGACAAATCCATCTTCCTAATGACCAGGTCTGCCTCTTATGTCACTGTTGTCCTTGAGGCACGGCTGGCGGTGTGAACTCTACATCTTCTAACGCAATGTGTGCATGCCTGCATGCATGAGCGGACACTTTGATTGAGATGCGCACGCACACCGACACAGCATGCATGCATGTATTGCCTGCAATGAATATGCTGCACCAAATTGAAGCAATTTATGTTTGCGTGTCGTATTGTGTCGTAGCAACTTGCAAGGCGTTGCCGGCATTCCTTTCTCGTGATCCACCGTCAGTAGGCGGGGGGGGGGAGGGACGTGGTTGCACTCAATCTGGTCAAGCCTCAACGGATGCGAGTGTTTCAATTACTTCTGTTTTCACACAAAACTGGGCTATGGGAAAGCCTAATTGTCTGTAGCACTCTGAGTAGTGTCTCATTTCCCACGATAATATCCAACATACATCTGCATGGTGGTTAAGGCTATCAAAACTGAAAGGCATACAAAAGATTTACTCTGATAGGAAATCATTGGACTGTGTCCGTGTGCCAATAAGAGCTGGCTATCTTGCTTTCACTGACCTCTCCCACAAAGCCATGCTTAGTGGGTGACCTCCAGAATGTACATGCCTCATGATTATAATTATCATATTAGAGTTCCACAGTTAGCCAATGATTAAGTCATTCAAGTTAATCTTGGCAAAATTGTTGTGTGGTTGTTGTGTGAGAGAGCTACTTCCATTAATTGGACGCAATGCTTATATTATTATATTATTGTTAAATAATGCACAACACCTTTGGTGATTTTCAAGATTAAATATATGTTGTTACACTTTAATAGAAATATTTGTTTGTTACGTAATAGTTACGTAATTAGCTGCAGTTGCAAGATTATCATGTAAAAATTAATCTTGTTAAATTATCTTGCTAAATATTCAATGGTCTCAGAGTACACAGAAATTTAAGCCATTAAAACAGTTATATATATATATATATATATATATATATATATATATATATATATATATATATATATATATATATATATATACAATATATATAAAATATATATATATATTTGGTTCTGAGCTTCATCAGTTGTATTAATAACCTGATAACATTTAAACTTATCTTTCTAGTTTTGTGTTTAGCATTAATAGGTTTATATTATTTAGTAATTATGGCATTCAGATTTAATTAAAACACAACAATCAAGCCCCTGACACACTTACAGCAATGGAACCATCTTAACAAACTCAAGATTAATAAATATATTTTGTTAACTTATATATAATATATATGTAATTTATTATTAATTCATAATAATTAGTAATGCTTTTCTTGTTGCAAGTGTAACCCTTTAAAATGGCATGTAACGCAAGGATTACCGAAGTAACTGTCTCAAGTGTTGTAAGCATCTTCTTGGTTTAGTACCACTGTAGGCAGAACTTTGATGAAAAACATCTGGTTGTGTCCAGAAATACTTTGTTCAGCCAGCACTGCCATCTGTGGTGTTAACTGTGCTGGCATCCATCCAGTGCAAGCGAATTAGCGCCATCAGTAGCTGTGAAACTTGCAGAAGAGCTTGTCTGGACATTTCTAGGAATATGTAAGCAAGGACTCCCTGGTGGCCCAGCTGTCAAGTAAGCTGATCTCTTGTTTGTGGTGATCTCCTGGTGTTGTGAGGTGATAAACTTGTGCAATAGACACTAGACAAGGAGCCAGCACATTGTGAACAATCCCATGTTTTTCTCTAGTGCATAGAAGAAGCTTCAATGTCATATCACATTTTGGATCAGCACAATTGATTTCTTTGCTGATAATAATAATAGTAAAGGGATGTCTCAGTCATTTGGTCTGTTCAAAGGACTTTTTATTACAGCACAGTTTATCTCATTTGCTAGTTGTAAATTAGGGTCATCATGCCAATGAGGGCGTTGTTGAAGATCCACCTATATAAAAGCTGTCCCTGTAGGAGGACCCACTGATCCTCTAAGAGGATCATCGTGCCCACTGACCCTCTAGGAGGATCATCATGGCCACTGACCCTCTAGGAGGATCATCATGTCGACTAACCCTCTAGGAGGATCATCATGACCACTGACCCTCTAGGAGGATCATCATGCTGACTGACCCTCTAGGAGGATTATCATGCCGACTGACCTTCTAGGAGGATCATCATGTCGACTGACCCTCTAGGAGGATCATCATGACCACTGACCCTCTAGGAGGATCATCATGCTGACTGACCCTCTAGGAGGATTATCATGCCCATTGACTTTCTTGGAGGATCATCATTCCCATGACCCTCTAGGAGGATCACCATGAAAAGCATCTGGTTGTGTCCAGAAATACTGTAGGAGGACCATCATGCCCACTGACCCTCTAAGGGGACCATAATGCCCATGACTCTATGAGAACCTTCATTCCCATTGACCCTCTTGGGGATCATCATGCCACCCCATGCATGCATGCATGCACGCACGCACGCATGCACGCACGCACATACACATGCTCTAGGAGGACAGTCATGCACACTGACCCTCTAGGAGGATCATCATGCCCACCGACCGTCAAGGAAGACCACCATGCCCACCAACCCTCTAGAAAGACCATCATGCCCACTGACTCTCTAGAAGGACCATCATTCCCACTGACCCTGTAGTAGGACCATCATGCACACTGACCATTTAGGAGGACCATTGTACACACTGACCCTCTAGGAAGATCATCATTCCCACTGACCCTCTAGGAGGATCATCATGTCCACTGCCCTCTTGGAGGATCATCATGTGTCCACCGACCCTCTAGGAGGATCATCATGTGTCTAGGAGGATCATGCACACTGATCCTCTAGGAGGATCTTCATGACCACTGACCCTATAGTAGGACCTTCATTACCACTGACCCTCTAGGAGGACCATCATGCCCACTGACCCTCTAAGAAGACCATCATGCCCATGACCCTATAAAGAGGACATAAATCAGTAGAGAATTAAGCTTCCTTGCCCAGAGCCTGTAATCCCAGAGGAATGATTGGCTTGATGAGAGGCAGGTACATCAGTAGTTAGTGGTACTACAAACACACTACACACCCAGGGCCCTGACAGTGGGCCACATGATTGAGTGACAACCTAATAAAAGGTTAATGCCACCAGTCTGTTGGGCTTCAACTAATCATCCACTTCTAAGTGTTTTATGCAGGAGCCCAACTTTGATATGGGCTGTATAATTAATCTGCCATGGATACCTTTTGGCACAGCCTGTGGTGCAGCCTCATGAGTGCAATAGTTAGACTCATTAGCTGGCCTCTGAGTGGGAGGCAGCCAAGGTGGTAAACTGAGAACATGAATGGGTGGATGCTAGGAGACTGATGGCATCTGACTTCTTGAGTCTCATCCCAGAGAACTGAGAACATGAATGGGTGGATGCTAGGAGACTGATGGCATCTGACTTCTTGAGCCTCATCCCAGAGAACTGAGAACATGAATGGGTGGATGCTAGGAGGCTGATGGCATCTGACTTCTTGAGCCTCATCCCAGAGAACTGAGAACATGAATGGGTGGATGCTAGGAGGCTGATGGCATCTGACTGCTTGAGTCTCATCCCAGAGAACTGAGAACATGAATGGGTGGATGCTAGGAGACTGATGGCATCTGACTTCTTGAGCCTCATCCCAGAGAACTGAGAACATGAATGGGTGGATGCTAGGAGACTGATGGCATCTGACTTCTTGAGCCTCATCCCAGAGAACTGAGAACATGAATGGGTGGATGCTAGGAGACTGATGGCATCTGACTTCTTGAGCCTCATCCCAGAGAACTGAGAACATGAATGGGTGGATGCTAGGAGACTGATGGCATCTGACTTCTTGAGCCTCATCCCAGAGAACTGAGAACATGAATGGGTGGATGCTAGGAGGCTGATGGCATCTGACTTCTTGAGCCTCATCCCAGAGAACTGAGAACATGAATGGGTGGATGCTAGGAGGCTGATGGCATCTGACTGCTTGAGCCTCATCCCAGAGAACTGAGAACATGAATGGGTGGATGCTAGGAGGCTGATGGCATCTGACTTCTTGAGCCTCATCCCAGAGAACTGAGAACATGAATTGGTGGATGCTAGGAGGCTGATGGCATCTGACTGCTTGAGTCTCATCCCAGAGAACTGAGAACATGAATGGGTGGATGCTAGGAGACTGATGGCATCTGACTGCTTGAGCCTCATCCCAGAGAACTGAGAACATGAATGGGTGGATGCTAGGAGACTGATGGCATCTGACTTCTTGAGCCTCATCCCAGAGATGTATATTCAACCGCAAACCTATCCAACAAGTTTTATTTTTATTCTAATTTAAATATTTTCATCCATTTGTCTTATGCCACATACACAATAAATATACTATTATTTCGCTATAATTTGTGGGAAACCAAAGCATCAAATTATTAACTATTTGTATATAATAATATGGATACATAATGATAGGGTATGTATGATTCTTGACCTTGTAAGTTATTAACTATTTGTATATAATAATATGGATACATAATGATAGGGTATGTATGATTCTTGACCTTGTAAGTTATTAACTATTTGTATATAATAATATGGATACATAATGATAGGGTATGTATGATTCTTGACCTTGTAAGTTATTAACTATTTGTATATAATAATATGGATACATAATGATAGGGTATGTATGATTCTTGACCTTGTAAGTTATTCGTATATATTTATTATAAAACAATACTTACAATTTATCATTCATTCATTTTGTAAAGCTATTCATTATTATAATTGGTAATCATTTAAAATGTTAAGGAAATGTAACAAACATCCTCTTAAATGTAACAAACATCCTCTTAAATGTAGTGAGTCAATTTGAGCGTACATGAAGAATTAATTTTTAGCTTCAGGTCAGATCACTGTTTGTCTTCTGCATGGTGGAATAAGATGCCAGTGATTTTTACATTTCACGATTTGTTTCCACTATGACAAAACACGATTTGTTTCCACTATCAACATTGTATTTAGGGAGTAGAAAACAAAGACTAGTTTTGTAAAATTAATGTCCATTATTTCTCTGGCAGCCTGTGAGCATGAATCTTACGGGATTATCATTTGTTCGTGTACACAGATTAATGGTGCTCTATTGATTTTCTCAAAAACCAATTTGATGAGAATTCCGCTGCTGACGCGTGACCACGCAATTACCATCTTGTGCCGTTTTACGAGTAATTCATGTGCAATTTTGCTCGCCGCTCATAAAAAATTTTTAACGTGGTTGCCTCAAGAATTCTACATGTAGTGAGTTGTTCTTGCGGTAGTTCACGCTTCCTTTACATGTAGAGAAAGGGACTAAAAATGTCAAACTTCAAATGTATTTTTTTATGTAATTTTATAATCAGTGATGAACATCTAGGTAGAAAATGCCTGTGGGGAAATTCCATTCCAAGTTCTTTATCAGGTCTTTGAACCCTGTTGTCTACCGTTACTACATATATGTATATATATATATATATGTATATATATATATGTATATATATATATACATACATATATAATATATATATATATATATATATATATATATATATATATATATATATATATATATATATATATATATATATATATATATATATATATATATATATATATATATATATATATATATATATATATATATATATATATATATATATATATATATATATATATATATATGGGGCAAATTTATTGGTTCAGTGACCTACTAAGTCTCAAACTTTATGGTTAGCCCAGTCAGGTTTGGGGCTACATTTGGCATAAATTTTATTACCATGAATGCTACTTTTTATTGCATATGTATTTTTACTAGTTCTGTGACATTCTGAGACACCCCACCCTCTGCACAAAATGTCCTACACCTGGGTATAATGCCTTTACAAGTCTTGTTTTGTCTTTTCTTGACAGATGTCTCGGGCATATAATTAATAATTTAACTCATTTCGTTCTCCATGCACTTTATCCTTTGATTATTATTATATAATATTATATGTATACTGGATTTTTCCGAATAAAATGGGTTAATTCTGTTAGTGGAACAATTAGATGACAATGCTGTAAAGGCTTCTCCGGAGAGTGAAAGGTTTAATTTAGTACCAGTCCTCAGCAGGACATGTTTATGTTAGGGAGGAATGTAGCCCTGCTGCCTAGATTAGTCCTTGTTGAACTTGCTACCCAAATAAATATGAAATACAAGGCACAATGTAAACCTAGGCTCTCTTGACAAAATACTGCTCAGTTTGTTTGTGTGAGGATTATCACAGCATGCGTATATCACTGTATTTTGTTGTGTATTTTGTTGCACGTTTATGCCAAATGCTATGTTTTGTCCGGAAGGGTATTTTGGTTTTGTTTGTACATAAAAACTAAAGTTAGTGGGTTTTGTCTGGAAGGGATTTGTGTGGAGGCGGTTTATGTCCAGAGGAGGTTCTGTCCGAGGAGATTTTATCCGGAAGGGATTATGTATCTTGTGTACCTGGATAGGATTGTCAGGATGTGTCACGTGTTTTATTTTTGACAGACCCTGTTTTATGAAGTGTTTCTCATAAAAGAAGATGCACATTACCCTTCTTTTAATACCGTTCTTTACTGAGAAACTCCTTACGAAACAAATTATGTTCTGAGAATTGTAGCTCTATGCTAGAGATTGAAAGCAACATTTTTTTTACAAAAAAGAAATAACCTTTTGAAACATTCAGGAACATTACAAAACATTTCATCTTCGGTTGAAACATTCTCATATTACCAGTGGTTTCTGTGTAGTGTCTACATCAATCTCTGACAGTTATCCATGAAAATATTTTTATTTGAAATCATTAGCTGGCATCGCCCGCCCCACAAGTTCGATCTAGGGCAATACAAGTAATTTTAGCTTTTCATCCAGTAAACTACATTTTGCCAACATAATATTCCTGAATTGTAATCTGAAATGTACCGATATGTGTTCAAAGCATTCGGGATACAAATTATATTGCGTTGGTTAACATGAGATATTTTGTGCAGTTGTGACTAAATTGCAACAAACTTGCCCAGATAATTGGCAAGAAAAACCCTAGTAAATATTTCACTGATTCATTTGGTACAAAGTTTCAGCCCGTGTTTGTTTATTTTGCAGTGATGAGCATCACTCTTTCTTTGCTTTAGTTTCTTCTAGTTGGAGCTGGTAAATATATGCAGGTGTTTCGCTTCCGCCTTGATGGCTAACAAAGAGGGGCATGTCAGAGAAACTAGCGAGGAAGTGCCTTGAGACTTCCTGTTTTTATCCAGTTACAGCAGGAAGAACGTAGGCAGTGATGTTAGTAAATCAGTTACGTGGAGAGCAACTAAATTAAGGTCGTGAATGGCTGCAGTGGATACAGCTTGTTATGATTGCTGCGTTTTGGGACGGAACTGTGCAATATGCAGTCAGACGATGATTTATGATGTCAGTGTGTGTGTAATTTTCTTCGTTGTTGGCACCAGCTGACGTTAGATTGCTCGTTTTTCCGCAGAGAAACGTGTCTCCTCGGCAGTTGCTGTTCCTCTTTGTCCCTGAAGTCCAGGGTGCAACTGGCATCAGTACTGGTCCTCGTTTTTTTGTTTTTGTTTTCGTTCCGTCACTGGTCTCGTTTCACAGCCACCGTTGCTCTCGTTCTCCACTCTCCTCACAGTCCTGCTGAATCTCTCTTCATACCATCAGTCCATCTCAGTCGTGGTCTTCCTCTTCTATCCTCCTCTCTGAGCGCATCTCTTCATCAGTTCTTTCCACGTGTCCAGCCCACTTTAACTGACTCATCACCAGCTTCCTCCTGAAACTCTTTCCCACCACGCTCCTCCCTCAGCCCCACCATTCTTCAGCAGACAGACGTAAGGTCGCAGGAAAACATTGATGCTTTATAATTTTGCACAGGAAATTTTTTTGCAGATAATATAAGGTCAGAAATTATTTTGTTTTTACCTCTGCTAAGTCTGTTGCCTTCCGTATAGCCAACCTGTTAATAGGGCATTGAACTTATCAGTAGTATATGTGTTTTTAACGGGGCTATTTTAGTCGGCTCTGAAAAACATTTAGGAAATTCGTGGAAATGTTGATGTTTCACTGAGGTATGCCCTGGGGATAAGATGACTGTGCCTCCCGTCTTTGGTGGCAATCACGGTAGGAGGGAAGATGAGAAACTATGCTGGGACCAGTGCCAGCGGTTATGAGAAAGGGTTCATGAACTACCAAAAATGGCAAACAACGTAAGTACAGAGGTGCTAAGTAAGATTGCACAGGTAGATTGCACAGGTAGATTGCACAGGTTAATCTCCCATTTTTCATGATGTGAAGGTGATAGGTCTAATTCTGTTGGCAGTGGGGGAATTTCAGAGGGTTTCCCATCCTCGTGGACTTTTTCAAACTTACTGTACATTTACTTAAAGTTAGTGCATCTTCTGGTATATTTTCTACATAGAATGGTGCTTTGGCAGTATATTTGGATTATAGATGATGAATAAAATTTTAAAATGAAGAAAAAGTGGTAGTTTTGGCACCTCTATAAGTATCCAAAATGTGTAATAAGAAATAGGGATACATTCACATATGTGCATGCGCACACACACACATGCATGCGCACACTCACACATGCATGCATGCACGCACACAATGAAGATGTGAAATGTTCAGCCTGCAAGATGTGGCTATCTTGATACACTGAGGCATAAAATGAGGCCAGAGTATCAGTATTAGTTTTACAGGCAACAAGTGCTCTTTGATAGAGTTAGCTGCTGAAGAGGCACAGGGGAATTTGTTGGATTGGCCTTTCTCCTCCTTGCTAGAGCTACATCACTGAATACACCAGGTCATGGACTGTGGCTGTTGTCTGATTAATCTTGTTTTGTTGAACAGTAGCCGCTAGTGAGGAAGTTGTTATGCATGGAATATCAGCTTGGAATAGAATATGTGGGCATGGGTGCGTGCGTGCGTGTGTGTATATATATTATTGTATGGTAAAATGTATATAACTGCATTGATCATTTTAAAAGCAGTCATGTCTTCAGGCAAGTTGCATGTTCTCCTACGTGTATCTTATCTTGATGTGATCATACATAAGTCTCTTATCTTTATATGATCATACATAAGTCTTAACTGGTGGACTAGTTTTCAAGTAAGAAATTGCAGTTAAATGAATGACCAACAGACCATATTTGACCAGTTTTATCCTGTGACAAATGTTCAATGTAGATATTTTGAAAGTTACACTTTGTTATAAAATATTAGTAGAAATGTTGTATGAACAAACAGCTGCCATTGGATCATCATTGGTAGACATGACACTTGAAGAATCTGAGGTATAGGTTAGTTGTGAATATTTTGTTTTGTTGACACAAGGTGAATATCGTTTTGGGTGGCGTGCTAAATTAACCAGATCGCGATTTGATTTGGTAAAACACATTTTGTAATAAGTGGTATGAGTATACAAAATAAATCAATATTATAATAAAATATGTCAACATCAAAGGCAGTAGTGCAGTCTAAGACAGGAAATGTTTCGAAGGCAGTCTTATAGTGGTGCATTCTGGGATTCTGCCATCTGGCAGACATTAACTTTTCGACTATCTGTACATCGGTGAGGTACTTAGCTCTTAAGATTCTCATCATGGGCAAAACACATTACTCTCCTATGCTGTCAACAAGTAGTCATATTTCACAGCACCCCCCCCCCACACACACACACACACACACAGTACAACATGGATGCACAGTTGGCTTGTTACCCTTCTGTGCAACTAATTGTGCCATAATTGTTTTTGTGCTGTAGTCTTCTCACATGTATCCACATCTGATGTCTTGTTTCTGCTAAGTGTCAGATGACCTTCTTATGCTTCTTCTTCCTTGACAGTGGCGGGTCTGTGTGGGATCTTTACTTCCCCTGGTATAGACACCAGGTAGAAGGTATAGACGCCAGGTAGAAGGTATAGACGCCAGGTAGAAGGTATAGATACCAGGTAGAAGGACCCTGTGGCTTTTAGTGTCTCTTCTGAAAGAGATGTAAAATATGGGGTGAACAAAATTGTCCAAGTTTTTTTACCCTTGACCAAAAGTCCCATGCTCAACCACTTAGCCACCACTCCTACATGATTCCCTTTAATCCTTTGCGGGGTGAGGCCCCATCAGTAAATTGTCTCCATGTCTCTTGGTCTTCTGCCATTTTCTTCCACTCCCTGCTGTCTCTTTACACTCCCCCCACCACCTTAATTGTGGTCTTCCTCTTCTCCTTCTGCCACCCTCTTCTCCTTCTACCACCCTCGTCTCCTTCTGCCACCCTCTTTTCCTGCCACCCTCTACTCCTGTCACCCTCTTCTCCTTCTGCCACCCTCTTCTTCTGGCTCAAGGAGAGAGCTTCCATCCTGTTGCCTTAAAATGGAAAAAGTATTGCAGTAATTACACTAATGGCATGTGTTCTATCCTGGGAAGGGCATGTCCGCTCTGCTCATGTCAGCTCTGCTCATGTCCGCTCTGCTCATGTCAGCTCTGCTCATGTCAGCTCTGCTCATGTCAGCTCTGCTCATGTCAGCTCTGCTCATGTCCGCTCTGCTCATGTCCGATCTGCTCATGTCAGCTCTGCTCATGTCAGCTCTGCTCATGTCAGCTCTGCTCATGTCCGCTCTGCTCATGTCAGCTCTGCTCATGTCAGCTCTGCTCATGTCAGCTCTGCTCATGTCAGCTCTGCTCATGTCAGCTCTGCTCATGTCAGCTCTGCTCATGTCCGCTCGGCTCATGTCCGCTCTGCTCATGTCAGCTCTGCTCATGTCAGCTCTGCTCGTGTCCGCTCTGCTCGTGTCAGCTCTGCTCGTGTCCGCTCTGCTCGTGTCAGCTCTGCTCGTGTCCGCTCTGCTCGTGTCAGCTCTGCTCGTGTCAGCTCTGCTCGTGTCCGCTCTGGTCATGTCAGCTCTGCTCATGTCAGCTCTGCTCATGTCAGCTCTGTTGGCACATCTTGTTGAAGACCTTCAGAGATTATCACGTCTTCAAGTCACATTGGCCCTGCACATTGCCTGATAAGTGACAGTGATATGTGACTTAAAAGTAAAATGATTTAGCATTTATGAAAGTGTCACAGTTACAAAAAAGCATGTTGCTATTTTGCGTTCAAAAACATTAATGTCATTGAAGGACTATAGAGGTAACGTTTGCGCCAACAACAGGAAGGAAGTTGATGAAATGACTTTAGCTACCTGTGTGTTGTGATCTGATTGGGTGGCACTTACAAAAGGGAAACAGAAACCAGAATGATCAATAATCCTACATCCAACTTAATAAAAGAACAAGTCAACTTCAGTTATTTTTATTCCAGTTTATTAGTTGTATTGTTGTGCTTGACATATGTTGTATTGTCATGCTTGACATATGTTGTATTGTCGTGCTTGACATATGTTGTATTGTCATGCTTGACATATGTTGTATTGTCATGCTTGACATATGTTGTATTGTCATGCTTGACATATGTTGTATTGTCGTGCTTGACATATGTTGTTAAATGAAGTTGGGAATATAATAATATTGCAAAACTTGAGAAGACTTGTTTGAGCATTGAAAGAGTTTTGGAAATGAGCAAATGTCTATGACTATTACCACTAACTGCCCATGACAGAAACTTCTGACAGTCACAATTATAATACTTATATGTGTTACCTCAGTGACTATAAGATGTTTATTAGTCGTCACGGGCAGTTAGTGGTAATAGTCATAGACATTTGCTCAATGTTATCATAAGCACACGGTTATGATGCTCATGGTAATTGCTTCATTATACCTGCTGCTATTTGTTTATAATACTCAGTAGCATGGGGACATAATATCTATTGGTATTCGGCCATAATGCTTCTGTTTATTTTGCCATTATACTCAAGTGCATCCCATTGTAGTCATTATGGGCAAGTAATATCCAGCCGAATTCATCTTGTATGGGTCTGAGATGTTTCTTTACACAAGGTCAGTGCTAGTTTGCAGCCTGCCCAACGAAACATGCGTAGGCAGGTTCTACAAATCATGTGCCATATAATTATATGCATAGAGCTAAAACTCATGTTCATATCTGTATGACATGAATAGCTTAAGTACTAAATTCATTGGTGTTCATATCTGTACGATATGAATAGCTTAAGTAATAAGGTGTAATTGGTGTTCATATATGTACCATATTAATAGCTTAAATAATATGTGCAGTCGGCTTAATAAAAGCTTGCATACTTTTGTTAAAATCATCAAAATAATTGTGTTTGAATGTTAGGTCGGATAACTTGTGAAAGTGGGAATAGCTTTATGTCGTAGTATTTATAATTATTATAGATCCAGACCACTGTAACCAGTAAAAAATATTTAATAGTTTGTCCAGTGATTTCATCAAATGTAAAACACATTTGTACAAACAATCTAGCATGCTATAGTGGATAGGTTTGTTTTTTGGCTAAACGGTTATAAGACTAGACAACCCAAAAAATTTTATTGAGGAAGTATCAGTAATACTGTAGTTTATGTTTGATTTAAGCTAAACTAGAGCATGTATACATAACATGACAAGGTTTTGATTTTGGTCTTTGCTTTTTTGTTTGCTACGAGTCGCATTAATAATGTGTCGCAGTGCAGCAGTTTGCCTTTCTTACGTGTAAAATGATGAAGCAACATTTAACTGCGTATGACAGGTGGTGTTAATTAAGATTCCCCTGTCAGCTTCGTCACACCCGAATAATGTAAAGGAATAGGTTGACAGTGACATGTCGTCAATTCCCTTTGTGTGCTTTGACAATAAGGCGGCTCCCAATTAGTGGAGCAGTCATGCAAATGTGAATCCATCGAATTCATTAGTGTTTGCTTATTAGTTATCGCAACTTGAGTTGCCTCATTGACTGATATGAAAGCGTGAACACCAGTTGAATAACGTCACTGCATCATTGTCGTCCGATTGCTGTCATCATCTCATCTTTCGCTCATTCCTAGAAATGAACTGCTGCCGCTAACCAGTTATGACATGGATGGTTCCTCATTACTGCAACAGGAGAACGTTCGTTAGGTGTGTCGCGGTGGAGATAATGTGTCATTTAAATATGACACTGATTGTGACAGCGTATATCATCCAGGGTTGTTGTTGTATCACCACCACTGGTGGCTCCACCCTGACAAATATGACTTAATCCCAGTTGCTACGTGAACAAGTGAAATGCTCTGCTAGACTTTCCCTCACCTTGTCCTGTGTATGAATGCAGTGTTGATGTAGCCTGAATCAACGCGGTAATACAAAGAAACAAATTATTTTAACGGGATATAGACTGACAGATATAAATAGCAGTATTTCATATATACGTAATGATTGATATACAAAGCTCAGTACAAAGTAAGACATTGATCAACTGAGAAATTACCAACTGTGCTGCTGAGCGTCTTGTCAACTCTCATTTGTTACCAAACAAGGAAGATGAATTCTCACTGAGTTGCTGTCTCCAGACCCATGTCTCTACTTAGAGACTCTGGTGTATGCATCACTGACAAATCTGTCATTAGCTGATCTATCTCCCTGACAAACCTGTGGTTGTGTAGATTATATCTGATGTTTCTTATTGGTGGACTTAGATGGATTTGATGTGGATTAAAATAATATTATGTTCAGGTTATTTTTCGTACATTCTGTTTTTGGTGGACTTAGATGGATTTGGTGTGGATTAAGATATTATTATGTTCAGGTTATATAGAGTACACTCTGTTTTTGGTGACTTAAATGGATTTGGTGTGGATTAAGATAATATTATGTTCAGGTTATCTGAGTACACTCTGTTTTTGGTGGACTTAGATGGATCTGGTATGGATTAATATAATATTATATTCAGTTTATCTGAGAACACTCTGTTTTTGCATAATTATTTTCACAACTTGTTCTCATGTAGTGTCTGTGACTAGTTGTCTTGAGTTCACAATATGAATACAGTGATTTGTATTCTACAATCATCTGCAAGAGTGCAGTAAAACACTTGCTTTCGGAGATAACATTATTATATATTCAAATGGGTAAAATAATGTCTGTACTTGGGCAGAATGCTCTATGACTGCAACGAAGACCCATACCTACTTTTAACAGTAATCGTGAAGTTTCTGTGATTTCTTCGAAGTCAGTGACACAATCACAGTGATTCTGTTACATGGATTGTTATGCAGTTTCAATAAAATTCCAGTTCTTCACAAGGCAAGCACGATTCTTGTGGACAAATGACATACAAAGCTTATGATTGATTGATTGATTGATTGATTGATTGCTAGTGTATGTGCTGATGAAGGCCACATTTAATTCTTCTGTCATTTCAGATAAATATTTCTAAATAAAATGTTCCTAGTGACATGTGCACCGTGATCATCTGTAATGAGAATCTGCAGTGCAGGAGGTGTGTGGTATATTGGAAGTAGCATTTAGCTAATGGAGTGCTCATCTCTTGTGGATTCCCTCGCTGATCCTGGAGCCACTAATTATAATTACATGGATGTGGTAAGATAGGGCCAGAATCTGCACTTACCAGGCAACCTAAGGACAACAGTCAGTTTGTGCAGGTATAACTATTTCCAGCTCAGAAACCGTGCTCTATTTCCCTGATATTAATCCTTCCCACTGGTTCTGCTTTGGCAGCGAAACTCTTATTGTATTTGGTTGCCATAGTGATGCACCAAATGATGTAGTAATTATGATCATGGAATTACAGTTATGATCAAGTTATCTCTGCCAGAATGTCTAATATTATGTATAGTTACATCTATCAGTAAGACATTTTGAATTGCCTTGGATTCCGTTCCGTGTCTGTGTGTGCTGGATACAGTCAATATTGATTTTTGGGAATGTGAGATGTTTAAACTAAACATTTTGGTAACATTGCAGTTTAGTTATAAAAGATTTTTTTCCACCATATTTGACTATATCAGTTGTTTAAACAACTAACACAACACGGTTCTGATTATAGTAATACTCCCGATATACTTGTTTATCAAACCTTACAGTGTGGTCATTTGCAACTGATTATGAATCCATCTGTAACAGAACCTGCCTTTTGTGTTAATGCCTCCATCAAGTGGGAAGATTGTGGTCCTGCCTATTTTTTGGAATGGGCATGGAACTGCGCTGGAATGGCGTGTGATGACGAATAGCGTTCAGCGTTCAGCAGGTGCTGCACTGATGGTGATGTTACTGGCATTTGTAGATAATGATATAATGCAACGTTTCACCAAATTTGAAGCAACCATAATTATATAGATTAAGGTATGTCTTTACACCATGGAATGACGCAGTATAGCTTGATATATTTTGCCCGTTCAACCAGCAATAACTGACTAATGTTGCCACCGGCAGCCACTGGTGCAATAGCCAAAACAGAAACATACTTTAATCTACACATTGCTTCTCTTTTTGTGAAAAATTACGTCATACCATTATCTATCTAAACATGCCGGTGTCACCGTGACATGGAGCACCTACTGAGAACTATTTGGTGTTCCGCCCTGTTCCGCCCTGTTCCACCCTGTTCCGTCACTGGTCTGTGCCCTTCCTGGAAAACAGGCAAGTGCCAGGATTGGTGGAAATGGTGGCTTTGTTCATCCAAGAATTATCATCACCAATATTTCTGACTTTGATAACATGATTTCCACATCACATTGCTGTTAAGGTCACAACAGAACCACAGTAATCAACATCTGACTCAAGTCTTGGCAGAGTAATTAGCTGGTGTCTAATTAAATTGCATGTTATTGGAAACATGTTGTGCTGACATCCTAGTAATTATATCACCGTACCTGTCGGTGGACACAGGGTGATATGGTACAACAACACCATGTTAACAGGTGCGGTTGTGGGTGAAATCCAGGCCAGGCACCCACCCTGTCGTTTCAGAGAAATTTGGTGCAATTTGCCAACTCACCCAGAACCTGGTATATGGGAAGGAAATCGGTAATGTGCGTCTCCTGA
>BSQZ01000024.1:4592500-4715000 GCA_033239005.1 Lamellibrachia satsuma
CATGGGAGTGATTAGAAGATCGTCCAGTGCGTGGTCTTCTCCTCTACACATGGTCCCCAAGAAAGGAGTTGGACAATGGCGTCCATGTGGTGACTATCGCGCTCTTAACGACATCACACTCCCTGACCGCTTCCCGATCCCACATCTACAAGACTTTACAGCGAAACTGGCAGGAGCGAGAATATTCTCCAAAGTTGATCTCGTTCGCGCATATCATCAGATTCCAGTGGCGGCTGAGGATATCCAAAAGACAGCGATAATCACACCATTCGGGTTGTTCGAATACGTACGAATGCCATATGGTCTGCGGAATGCTGCACAGACATTCCAAAGATTCATGGACGATGTATGTCGTGAATTAGACTTCGTCTTCGTGTATTTAGACGATATCCTGATAGCCAGCAGATCAGAGGTTGAACACAGAGAACATCTACGTCGCCTCTTTGAAACGTTAACCGAGCATAACGTGGTTCTGAATCCGGCTAAGTGTGAATTTGGCGCGACAAGTCTGGAATTTTTGGGACATAACATTGACTCGTCAGGTGCCTCCCCCCTGCCAGACAGAGTTCTGATGGTGAGAGAATTCCCTAGACCGACCAACACGCGTTCACTTCGAGAATTTCTCGGTCTCGTCAACTTCTACCACCGCTTTATACCACGTTGCGCGCATATCTTGCACCCTCTTCATCGACTGTTGTCAGCAGACGCTACAGATGAAAAGAGGTCAACTGCTACAAAGAAGGACATCACATGGACAGAGGAATGTGAGACTGCTTTTGAGGCAAGCAAACGAGCGTTGGCCGATGCAACGATGCTCACTCATCCCCATCATGATGCACCAACCAGCATTACTTCTGATGCATCTGACGTTGCTGTGGGAGCGGTGCTTTCTCAACTGGTTCGTGGACAATGGCGACCCATTTCCTTCTTCTCAAGAAAGCTCAAACCACCAGAGACTCGCTACAGTACATTCGACCGTGAACTGTTGGCCGTGTATCTATCTCTTCGCCACTTCAGATACTTTGTAGAAGGGCGAGAGTTTCATGTCAACACAGATCATAAACCGTTGACCTACGCCATCAGCAACCCCTCTGACAAACATTCGCCTCGACAGACGCGCCACCTATCGCACATTGCTGAATTCACTACCGATCTCAGATATCTCAAAGGAGAAGACAACGTGGTTGCTGATACACTCTCAAGAGCTGAACTGTGTGATCAGAATAATGCCATTACATCGTCTGCAGTCGACTACGAAAGAATGGCACAGTTACAACGAGAAGACGACGAAATGCCGGCCTATCGTACGGCTATCACTGGGTTGCAACTGGTAGATCTGCCACTTCTCGATTCAACTGATACGCTGTTGTGTGATATCTCGCAAGGATATGCTCGACCTGTTGTGCCACGTGTCTTACGTCGAGACATTTTCGATCAGTTGCACAATCTTTCTCATCCTGGTGGCAAAGCAACCAAACGCCTGGTTTCTGCCAGATTCGTGTGGCATGGTCTCAATCGAGAGGTTACGCAATGGGCGCGGAACTGCTGTTCATGTCAACAGTCGAAGATTCAGCGACACATCGCTTCTCCTGTTCACAAGATTGACATTCCCGATCGCCGTTTTGATGCAATTCATGTTGACATTGTAGGCCCACTTCCTCATTCGCAGGGATATAATTACCTGTTCACAGTGGTGGATCGCTTCACCCGTTGGCCCGAAGCTATACCAATGGTCAATGCAACTGCTGAATGTTGTGCTCGCGCTCTTCTCGACCAATGGATCTCACGATTCGGGGTTCCGTCGACAATCATTTCGGATAGAGGACGACAGTTTGAGTCCAATCTCTGGACGGAGCTAATGAAAATCATGGCATGCACTCATGTTCGAACGACATCTTATCACCCGCAAGCCAACGGCATGGTCGAGAGATTCCATCGTCAACTCAAGTCATCACTGAAAAGTCGTCTCGAAGCAGCTGCTAACTGTTGGATCTTGGTGCTTCCGACAGTTCTACTTGGGATACGTGCTGCTGTGAAGGAAGATCTAGGATGTTCCTCGGCCAAACTAGTGTTTGGTATGCCACTGCGTTTACCTGGACAGTTCTTCGAACAACTACCCGCTGGACATGTAGACGATCCAGCCGCGTTCCTCAGACGTCTGCGCACTGCTATGCGAGATTTGCGACCTACCATTCCGGAACATCATGGTTCACACAGAAATGCTGTTCCCACTGCGTTGACATCAGCGACACACGTATTCGTTCGACATGATGCACATCGCACCCCTCTGCAGCGACCGTACGATGGCCCGTTTCTCATCCTTCAACGGAACGAGAAGTTCTTCGTCTTGGATTACAACGGCCGACATGAAACTGTATCCATTGACCGACTGAAACCGGCGTTCCTAGACACTGATATTATAGGAGCTCTTCCACCACAGCTACCTACTACTAGAGGTGGCCGAGTTGTACGGGTACCAGTTCGATATCGACCTTGAACCCGTACTCAAGCTCTGGGGGGAGGTTCTGTGGCGCCGACGTCTACAAGGACAGATGTACCGGAAGTGACTAGTAGAGCATAGATTGTTATCATCCGTAACGACGTGTTCTCGCCAAGTGATTCTATGTTATCGATAATTATGTTTATTACGGTAGTATGTTACGCTACATTATATATGTGAATTACTACATGTGTTGTGTTCTTTTCTATTGATATTTCGTTGATCACAACAAACGACTTTTAGTGTTTTGCAAACAGTTTATTTATAATCACTCGAACACTAAAATACCTACTTGTTGTGTTTCAGTACGGAAGTTGCTGAACGAAGGGGTCAGTCCAGATGCCATGAATGAAGATGGACTCACAGCTCTCCATCAGGTAAACATTGTGTTGTGTAGGGTGAATTGTACTGGCACTGTGGTTAGAACACAGGACTCTCACTCGAGAGAATCCGGCTTCGAGTCCTCTTGCTGTCGTTTCGAAGTTTGGGCAATTTTGTTCACCCCGCGTTGCTTCAGAGTACCTGGCTATAGACAGTGGTGGATATGTGAACGAACAATCTTCATGCAGTAATTGCAGCATGGCTGAATGCTTTCCAGAGATGGTGTTGGAATGAACAGGTCTGCCAGGGAGTTAAGTTTAAAGTGCTTTGAATGGTCCTATAGACTGGATACCGCGCTATGTAGGAACACACCTGTGTCTCAAAAGTTACATGTCTTCTAGACTCTGGTGGTTCACTTGGGATGACTTTAAATTAGTGAATTCCATTTATATTTTATCTAAATTATGTAGCCAGATTGATTTGTATGTTGGCCATGCCTGACTGCAAGGCTAATATGACAAGTGTGTATGTTGTGATTTTTGTATGCTGTGGGCCGGCCCTCTTATGATAGTCCTTTATAAACACATGCGTAATCAATGCCACAATCCTTGTTTTCCTGGATCCTAGGATCCTTGCCCATTATGATTTTACTAGGTACTATCTTTTGCCACTACAAACCTGTATGTAGACAGATTATATGCTAGATAGCCGCATTAGGATAATTACTATGGACAATATGACCACTTGCTGGACACGTTCCCTACCTAGTTCCTACTATTGATTTCATTTAAAGTGTCTTTGTGTGTGTTCAAAGCCTCTAGCTGTGAACATGTCAGTGTCAGGAATCTTCGCATGCTGATGTGGATAATGACGCCCAAGTACAAATTCAAGTTTTTGTGTGTGTGTATATATATATATATATATATATATATATATATCATAAGAGCGACCAAATTGTTGTTCATAAAATATTGCATCGTAAAAAAATATCGATTTTCATAAAACTTGCTAGAAGGATTTGAGTGTATCAAGTAGTGTCAGTAATTTATAAGTAAAGTTTAGATTGAAATTAAGAAAGTACAAATGACTGGCTGATTGTGTAAATGCTATCAATGTAGATATGCTTAAAGCGAAATAAAAGTCATTGTTTTGGAGCAATGCGTGGTCTAGTAACCATTTGCAACTACAACCAAGAATATCACACCAGTGGTTTTTCTTGTAATTGTTTCTAAACGTGGGAGATTCAGGCCAGATCTCTTTTTTCTGGTGGCTGACATGTTTTTTGGGTGACTAATAAGTGCCTGATTTCCGTTACAAGAAATCAACTTTCAGTGAGACACGCACCAAATGCCTTCAACCGAAAATGAAAGACCATCGGAAGAAACACAAACTCTCAATCAAGCGAGCTGCTAAGTTAGAACAGGATAATTTTAGTAAAGAAGGCCAAAATATGTTGCATAAGTTGAATTTACATGCAAACAGCATAGCCATACCCTGTTGGCAAGTATAGGACTAGGTGTTTACAAAGAAATCTTCATTTGGTGAGTGAATGTTGCCAGAATACACGCACTCATGACATAGGGTTATCTTACAGGATGACGGCGGCACATGTAATTAAGTTTTCCTAGTAAACCACTTACGTGATATTCTTGATTCTAGTTACAAATGGTTATGTTTTAGTAACTGTATAGGTCGAAAACCATGATTTTGTTTCTCTTCAAAAACATAATTCACCGTTATCTTACAAGGGCGGGTCACAAAGACAGAACATTGTTGGACTCCACTTACAATCTGGAGCTTGTGGCTTTGGATGGCAATCTAGATCAATTTTGTTAAGTGCTAGTCAATTAGCAGTACTTCTAATGTCATTGGTGATTGACAGGGTAGGGTAAAAAAACTGTTCTGAGATATATGACCTTTGACTAGAATTTGTTAAACTGTGAGAAACAGGAAGTAAAATATTCAGAGAAATTGAGTCTTTAGTCTGGCGGATGACATTAGCCATTTCTTTACGTTCAGTGACGAGCCAGCACAAAACACTGGCAAACTGTACTATAGGGTGGGGCAAGATCACTATTTTACTTCCTGGTTGGTGGCAGGTGAATACTTCCAGTGATTTTGAGATGGTACCCAATTTTGGGGATTACTTGAACCATGAGAAAATAGTTCCGTGAAATCTGTTTTGCAGATAAGCTGTTCACAAAATATGGGGTTGTTTAGATTTAACAAGACTTGCAAGCCAAAGGCCCAGATGGCAAGTGGACAAGGAAGCCATTGGCATATCGAGAGTCCAACAATATTCATCTACGCGTAACCTGCCCTCCTGAGATATGCATCAACCTTGCTTTTAAACATATTTCACGCTGCTAGCAGTTATACAATCTGTAGACAGTTTGTTCCATTCATTTATTGTCCTCTGTGAGAACGAGTACTTCCTGATATCCAATCTACACTGGTCCTTTACTAATTTTACCTCGTCCTCTAGTTCTGCTATCTTTCTTGAGTGAGAAAACATATTTCTATCAATATTTTCATACCCATTCAATATCTTTAAAAAACTTCAATCTGATGCCCTCTTAACCTCCTTGTCTCTAGAGTTGTTAAACCACATTCTTTCAGGCTTTCTTCATAACTAAGGTCTCTCAGTTCTGGAATAATTTTAGTTGCTCTCCTCTGTATGCGTTCAAGCGTATCTATATCCTTTTTACGATATGGTCTCCACGCTTGTATACAGTATTATAAATGAGGTCTAACTATTGCTTTATACAGAGCTATAATTAGCTTTTTTCCTTGTATGTTATGTTTCTCCTAATCAACCCAAGAATTTGATTACCCTTTGAAACTGCAATACCACACTGCTCTGAAACTTTCATATCACCGCTTTTTGTAACTCCTAAGTCCTTTTCTTTTACAATAGTACCCAGAACAGTATCTCCCATTTTATAGTTTACATCCAAGTTCCCATGTCCTGTATGTAGGAATTTACATTTCCCCAAATTTAACATCACCATCAGTGTTAACCTTTCTAAACACTTTTGTGTCATCCGCAAATTTGAGTATGTTACTTGTTATATTGTCGTCCAAGTCATTGATAAAATTATATTAAGAATACTAAAGGTCCTAATACTGATCCTTGTGGTACCCTAATCAAACTTAGTTCCATTTTGAAACTTCTCCATCTCTACAACATGCTGTCTTCTGTCAGTCCGCCATTGTTCTATCCAGTCAATTATGCCATCCCCGATACCATGGGCTTTTAATTATGTAATAATCTTTGATGTGGCACTTTGTCAAAAGCTTTCTGAAAATCTAAGTAGATAGTATCTACTGGCGATCCCTCGTCTATCCACTTAGTGATTTCTTCCAAAAAACAACATATTTGTTAAGCATGACCTCACTTTTAGGAATCCATGTTGAGATGAATTTAATAATTTATGCCTAACAAGGAAGTCCACCATATGATCTTTAATTAACCTTTCTAATAATTTACAGATCACTGATGTTAAACTCACTGGTCTGTAATTCTCTGACTTATTTCTCGGACCTTTTTTAAATAATGGTATGATGTTTGCTTCTTTCCATTCAAAAGGAACAACTCCCTCTTTTAATGACAAGTTGAGTACCCTTGCAAATGGTATACTGTTTCCATTAGTAGGTTTGGAGGAATTCCATCCACTCCAGGTGATTTATTGTCCTTCATTACCTTTATTTTCTTAGCTACCATTTTTGGAGTTGCAATTAACTGCCCTAAATAGTCCAGTTTAGCCTCCTGAAATTTTGAATCTGGAACTGGTAATGAACTAATATCCTCTCTGGTAAACACTGAACTGAAGTAACCATTTAGGTCTTCCGCCATTAAAAACCCCTGTGATATTATATTTCCAGCACTCTTCTGGGGGTCCGACCTTGTCTTGTACTTTTTGTTTACTCCTGACATATGCATAAAAACTCTTGCTGTAATTTTTATGTTACATGCTAGCTTTTGCTCAGGTTTAGTTACAAAATACCTCTGGACTTCAACATTAAAGTAACCTCACGAGGCAACACACTAGACCTTGTTCCACAGCAAAAAGGAAGTCTTCAGTTGATGTGTCAGTAGTAGAACACTGGCTTCTTTTGTAATAGATGGATGTTCAGCGGGTGTGCTACCACAAGCTGTCTGGCAAGACAGGTTGCCCCAAGTTGACTTAAAAAAAACTACCTCAATTTGTTAGCTAGGGACCGTTGAAGACAGTGTGGCTGAATACTTCCCAGAGCAGTTGGGTCAGCAATTGAAGGAACAGATCTGTCAGTGGTAAAATATTCTGTGCATTTCAGATATTGTTAACTAACTTGCCCAATTCACTTTCCCTGGTATGAAGTGACTTTCTACCTATTGAGTTCTTTAAGGCATGCTTCAGATATATGGATTGGCTTTAAACAGGCTAGTTTAAAGTTTTTGAATAATGGCCTTAAATCCTAAGTTTTGAATAGCAGCATTAAATCCTAATTAGCAGTTGGGTACATTCAACACTAGGTGTATCGTTGTTTATTTTTCGTGGTAGTAACCTAACAAATATCAACAGTAGAGACGCATGGCATTTGCCTCTATTGTGTGCTATGCAGTAACTGTGTTTGACAGCTAAAACTGGCAGACACTAAACAAGCTTGGGGAGAATGTTGGCAAAATTGACACAAACACAAAAAAGAATAATGGTAATAATATACATCCATTAAAAAACAAACGATGAATATATTTTCAACAGTTTATTTTGCACACTTGAGCATTTGCATCTACGTGAAGATGATCAATATGTGTCTTTGAAGATCATTCAAAACATCTCGGATGAGGTGATAATCAGGCAGAAGTGCCTTCACAAACGAGAGTTGTAGGTTTGATGCGGGTTGTTGTCCATGGGGAGTCTGCTTCATCGGAGAGCACATAACTATGTGGCATCAATGTCACCTGATTGGGGCACCAGTAATTGCCGATCAAGAGAAAAACCTTATCGCTGTAGCGCGATTATATTATCCTGGGAAACGGCATGGGATTCAGCAAGCATGAATGTTAGACGAAGACGCCGGTGGAAATCCGTCAGATAACCGTAATGGATTCCGACTTTTTAAATGTCTGTCCATTTGGACTGGTGGGGGAAAATTTACTGCGTAGTAGATGTCGGCTATGTCCACTAGATATGGAACATGGAGCGAGCATCTTGGTCACTGAAGCATTGAGGATAAGATTAATGTAGTATATTAGCAACACATCAGCTGGTTATGTGATCTGTGAACTGTTGGCATTATCTTAGGGTAATAATGCGTTCACACCAAACAATATATTTATTTATTTATATTGTCTTATTTTACATATTTTACCATGTTAGTGTCTTTGTCTGCAATAAAAATGTCAGCCCTTGTTGTCATTTGCTTCGATGTTGGATTAAGATATTCCATTACCATGGACAAGTTTCCATTTATACTATGAAGATGAATTACAATATTACAATAATTATGGATCCTGCTGATTAAAAAAGGAGGTGTATGCTAACTAGGGCATGTACACTTAATAGGTCGAATACAGTAGTTTTGTCAGACTTTTAGAAGTCACTTAGCCACAGGGTTGTAACCATTACTATTTTATTAGATAGCAGCACATAAATATGATGACATGTAGAGATTGCAGAGATAACAACATTTGCTCCTGTTTTGGTTACATTTCACATTCAGTATTATACATTCAGAAACTAAAGTTATTGTTGGCCTTATATATTAATAATAATAATAATAACTTTATTGTCCCAAAAATGGAAATACAACTTAAACTGAAGAGGGGGCATAAAAAGAAATTTTTTATTTATTCAGTAGTGCCGACACGACATTATGAATATCAAGGATATGCATTTTATGGAGTCTGGAAGGTGTCCGAAAACACATGAAATACCTGTGTTAGTGTTTTTTCTCCATAAGACGTATTTGGTGGAAAGAACTGTGGTACTTAAAATGGCTGCTCTCTTGGGTAGACTCATATTTGTGTTGTTTTCTTAGCAAACTGTCAACAGGAAAAGGATCCTACAGAAATGGTACTGGTGGTGCCTGGATGCTCAAGTTGATTCTGTGAGATTCAAATGTCATCAACAAGAGAGTCACCCAGTACCTAGTACGCTGTGTTTATTATGCATTGTTAAAGAGTGTGTTTGCGACTTTGCCGAGGCTCATGTAATATTGCATTGATTGCGCGTAGAAACCAGCAGTTTTGCTCAAGTGTAATAGAATCCACTTAATAAAGCCATCATTAGGCTTAATGGCCAGTACCCAGGTTTTCAAATCGACAACTTGCAACTGGATAGCATCTGATGAGGACGGGGTATCCTGATGTCACTTCATTTTCTAACGGTTGTTGGAAAATAACGACTGACGCAAGGTTGCAGGAACATCTCGGGTACGACGGGAACAAGACTGTAGCAGATGGTCGGGTTGCATTACAAAGTCCCTGTTATTATTACAATTATAACACTATTAGATTTTACAAGGTTAGTTACAATTATGTGGTCATAATTACAACTAAGATTACAAAACCTGAGAATACGGGTAATTCCATTTTATATGGTAACTATGATTACACAGTCATATTTACAAATAAATATGATTGCAACACCTGTACATATGTCCCTGTTATACTGTAATTGGTTACAACACAAAACTTATAATTATATTTTGATTTTACTGTCCAAGCAAAACTTTACAGTAGTTATGAGTATAGAAATTCATTATAATTATAGTATGTTCTGTATATATGGTAAACATGTTAGTAAAATAGCCATATTTTTTATTCAGCTAGAGTTCAGTGTTGGCACCTTAGCAAGAGCAAATTCTTTGTGATGAATGCAGCTTGGGAACTAGAGCAGTGTTGTATCTTTATTACAAGTGAGTTATTTGTTATTTAGAGTGTGGCATGATATATCACACAGTGTATATAACAGTAAAAATGTGCAGGCTGGTATGGGCAGTTTTTTCTATGCTAAGGAGGATATGTGATATTGACAAAATGTGGGCAGAAGAATTCTATTTTAAATCAGTAACAAGTGTTTCATCAGTCAAATGCAAACAGTAACTGTTATTCGTTCAACAAGTTGTTCTCAGGGTGATTATCAAAAGGTATTGACATATTTAGCATGTTCACACATGGAAAGATTCTGTGAAAATCTTTAACTAGAAATCCAGCAATAACTTTGGCTGAGTATTCTCTGAATTACGTGAATATACGGCATTGAATATTGTTGATTAACGCTAATCGCATTGCCTGAAAATTGCACATATGCCGAGATCACGCGAAGATGTTTCTATTTAGCACATACAGCGATGTTGATCACACCAGTTTGTGTGCTATGCATAACAAATCCTCTCTGCAAAAAACTAATCCCAGTGCACTAAGCCAGTTGTTTTGCCAGCTCAATATTACAATGGTGTGTCCATAATGTATCAGTGTTTGTGGTTATTTTGCATTTCATAACCCTGGGTTAGTTCACTGCAGTACGGAAAGAAATATGACATTGCACCACTGGGTCTTGAAATTTGTATGTTGCATATGATGGGGAAATGCGTGTTTTACGGACTTTATGCGTTTTATGTCGTTGTTATATGGGCACTTTGGCCTGTGGTAAGCTTATGTTTTTCTGCTATTAAATGCAAGTGTAAAGAATCGTGTTAAAGATAATACCCACAGTGATGTTCTCATTAGAGGTCTTGTCATTAAGTTTACTTTCATGTATGTAGAGATCATATCAGTGCTGATTTTGCCCTCATAGGAGCTTTTAAAATCACAGGTGGGCTATACATATTTTAGTTGGTTTGCAGCATTCCGGATCTCTAGAAATTCTGTACATTTAATTTAATTAATTTCAAGAGCACTGCCATTTGTTAATATATTTATTCAGACATTTCAAACCCCTTTTTGCTGTCAAATGTCTTTTAAGATTTACTGCGTGGAATTAATGGCTGTCCTTGCACGAGACTATTAATAGCTGTTTGCGATGATTATCTGGCAGTATTCTGTCTGTTCGAAGCAATATTCGATGTATTCAGTGTGTGTATTATTAAAATCACGATGATCGATGTTTCAATGGAGCATGTGATTACTGGGTGGCCTCCAGATGTTTTCGTCTACTCGTGTTTATTAACCTCCATCCTCACATATTCCCTTGTCATAGAACACGCCTTCGCAGATGTGCCTTTACAACCTGACAGTAACTGTTTAACAAGATTTAACAAGATTTGCCATCCAAGCCAAAGGCCCAGATGGCAAGTGGACAAGGAAGCCATTGGCTTATCGAGAGTCCAACAATGTTCATCTACTTATAACCCGCCCTCCTGAGATATGTGTCAACCTTGTTTTTAAACATATTCACGCTGCTAGCAGTTACACAATCTGTAGACAATTTGTTCCATTCATTTATTGTCCTCTGTGAGAACGAGTGCTTCCTGATGTCCAATCTACATTGATCCTTTACTAATTTTACCTCATGTCCTCTAGTTCTGCTATCCTTCTTGAGTGAGAAAAACATATTTCTATCAATATTTTCATACCCATTCAATATCTTAAGATCTTCAATCTGATCTCCTCTTAACCTCCTTGTCTCTAGAGTTGTTAAACCACATTCTTTGACCGGTCTATAACTGACAACCTGCCAGTAAGGATCAGGCCCAGAATTACGACCAGTTTATTATATTGTATTAACGACATGCTAAGCTTCCCGATGTAATTTTGTGTGTGTGTTTGTGTGTGTGTTTGCATACAAAATACGATCAAACCTAACTTTACAGTCACCTCATTTATACAGTCACCTCATCATTGTGGGCACCCTGGGACAGTCCCAAATTATTCAGCTCACCTAGCTGTTGATGTCAGAGAAGACCCACCAGTTGCTGTGTATAAGTAGTTATGCAGACCTATATTCTACCTGTGAATATGAATCACATAAATATAAAAATAGTTGTAGGCCCTTTGCACAATACGTGGGGATCTTTCTAAAAGAATTAAATAGTTTTAGGGGCACTACAGGCCAGCATTGCGAAGCCAACGAAGCGTTACAAGGGGTGGGGGTGTAGAAAAAACGTCCAACAATATCGTGACGCACTTTACAGATGGTCCCTAAAGATATCAGAGGTCACCCGTCTTTGAACAAGCTGGTTTTGATTTCCAGTTCATTTTTAGCTGTGTATAGTGCATTTAGCACAAATGCAGACATTCGATGTTTATGCCAACAACATTTTCTTCTTCCACTCTGCGGGAAGTTTGCTGGTGACACGACTAGGAAAAGGGGCATGTTTCTCCGCAAAGGCCAGACGTGGGGAAAGTCAGAGGGTGAACTGAAGCATGACAGCTGGGCACATTACGTGTGTGTGAGCCCGTATTGATGTCATTGGTCATGGTCTGTCGGTACTGACGTCCCCGCTGTCAATGGCATTGACTGGGACATCCGGGGCGGTTGTCAATACGAGTGTCAAAGCATGTAACAGGCTAGATTGAATGACACCGGGCACAGTGCTGTCATCTAGTGATTAACACTGATACTAGGAGGTTTTTCACCAACTAGGCTGGTGGAGATTGATTACTTATCTACCTCCAGGTTTATGTCATAGGAATCAAGTGCCTGTGATTTTGAGATGGTATCCTCTTTTAGCATTTTTTCCTGGATAATTATTTTTGAATAAGAACATGGCCAGATGTCAGGACTATGACACATATGCATGTGACAGTGTCTGTAGGATCCCTTGTGCGCGTCGACATGATCCCTTGTGCATGTAGACATGATCCCTTGTGCGTGTCGACATGATCCTTTGTGTGTGTAGACATGATCCCTTGTGCGTATAGACATGATCCCTTGTGTGTGTAGACATGATCCCTTGTGTGTGTAGACATGATCCCTTGTGCATTTAGACATGATCCCTTGTGTGTGTAGACATGATCCCTTGTGCATGTAGACATGATCCCTTGTGCATTTAGACATGATCCCTTGTGTATGTAGACATGATCCCTTGTGCATGTAGACATGATCCCTTATGTGTATAGACATGATCCCTTGTGCGTGTAGACATGATAAATTATTGTTGCTTTGGACACCATTTGAACGGGAGCATGTTGTATGTTGATTTTCTGGAGAAAATTTTTTTTTTGTATTTTAAAACATTAACATTGTTATCAATGGAAAAAATGCAGTTAACTTTGCATTATCATCCATGGTTGGCCCAGAAGAAAAGAAAATGTAGAGGTACGTTTTTACATAGTGCGGTTTCAAAGCATGTTACACTTCACCCCCTGGCAGACCTGTTCATTCCAACACTGACTTGACTTCTCTGGGAAGCATTCAGCCATGTGGCAGTTACTGTGTGTAGACTATTCACAGTGTTCATCCTATGTAATTGTTATTATAGCAATTTCTGTTATAGAAGTTTGTAAAGTTACCCAGAGGTTTCTTGTTTTACTTGCAGTGCTGCATAGATGACCTTGAGTCTATGATGCAATTACTGGTAGAGTTTGGTGCCAATGTCAATGCATGTGACAGCGAACTGTGGACGCCATTGCATGCTGCTGCCACCTGTGGGCATGTTCACTTGTGCAAATACCTGATCGACCAGTGAGTATTCCCGCAAAATCTCTCTCTTAGCAAAATTGCTGTTTTATTATGAATAGCTGTGAGTTGAAATAGGGAAACGTCTGTTGTCTATAAATAGAAAAGGTTCAGATAAATTAGTGAATGTGGTGGGAACAGAACTATGTTTATCAAACCTTGTTATGTTTTATTGTTAACCAATACATTATCCATTCATGTTATAATACAGTTTCTGGGCCCGAGTTCATACCTGATGTTTTTGATAAAATGACACCAACGCTGACAGAAAGATTACTTTTAGTGTCCCGAATCCTAAGAGAAAGCTCTGTTCACAACATTTGTTTTCACATCCAAAATTTCACTGACCCATCTTGAGATCATTCAGTGCTGTAATCGTCATCCCATTTCAGTAGTATGAATATCATTAATGTTGTGTAGTGGCATTGACGTTTTACAGGACCAGTGGAAGCGTGTGTTGCTCATAGCACTGTCACATCTTCTGTTGTCTGTCAAGAAAATAGTGGCCTTTTTAACATGGGCATTTGGTACTTCTAACTAATGATAACTTTATAAATGACAGTCATGTCTAAAATAGCTGCAAACACACGGTATGTTAAGATATTTAATTTGCTGTGCAGTATTTCATCACTGTTTATGTGTTAGTGAATTATTTTTAACGAAATGTTTGTTAATTAATTGGATTGTTTGAATTCTGTTAAGATTAGTTTTGCTCATTTCAACATCTGGCCATTTGTCATAAAGGCAATGGCATATACACACATGCGTGCATGCTTGCATCTGTGGCATCACTGTCTATATGTTGTCCTACATTATTACATTATTGTTGCAGCAAAGCCGAGCTCCTGGCTGTGAACGCAGACGGAAACATGCCTTATGACATCTGTGAGGATGAGCTCACCCTTGACTTCATCGAGTCAGAAATGTCAAAACGAGGTGAGATATTGGTACATCAGTATAAACAGTGTAAAGAAACTAACATGATGAAAGTGGCATAGCTTCCTTTCAGTATCTTGAGTGTTAGTGCGGCAGAGTTTATATATGTATGTAGGTAAACCCTGCATCTCACAAATATGTTAAATTGATTATGTATGAGCAATTACGCATTGCATGTTAAAATATTAAACATTTGTGGGAAGACTGCCAAGTTTGGTAGAGGACAATTTGTGTGAGGGAAGACTTGTGGCAGAAGAATATGGGAAAGGGAAACCCAGAAGGTGTGTTTCATGCAGATCAGGGAAAAGTCGGGGAATTTTATTGGAATGTTAGGAAAATCTCGCTCAATCTATGGTTAAGGCAATCGTTTGGAATAAATTTTGTGTAAAAGCTAGAAAGATCTTTGAAGTTGGATTGGATGGCTGTAGGTGAGCTGTAGGTGAGCTGTAGGTGAGCTGGGAGCCATTGTTAGAAAATATTTATTTGTTGTTATTTTGGTTGGTGGAAATTACATTTTGGTCAGGGGAAAATCTGGAAAATTTTAAGTTAGTTCCCTAAGTGAACCATGGAAGAGGATTCTCTTAAGATTGTCCTTTATGTTGGTCACAGGTGTAACACAGGAGATGATTGATGAGACGAGGTTGTCAACAGAAACAAGGATGTTGAATGACATGAAATTACTGAGCGAGAAGGGAGAGAATCTCGAGTATCGGGGCAGGAACGGAGAGACTCCGGTAAGAATCATGGATTGTCGGTTGCAACACATGCTTTAAAATGCTCTTTAAAGTTAATTTAATTTGTTTGAAGTACTACACCAAAAACTGATACAAAACAAACTTCTTGCGATGCAGACCAGCCACGTTGTACGCATTTTCCATATACAGTGCACATTTTTAGGAGGAATGTGGCCATAAAATGGATTTGTTTCAAATAAAAAATAGTACATATTTTCTTGTGTTTATCACATACATAAAAAATTTAATGAAAAACTTTGTTATGGCACAAGGCAAATACCCGACAAAACCTAGCCGATTTTGTTTGATGTATGTATGTATATTCCATAATCTGACAGATGGCAACATGTGTTCAGAATAGGTGCATGCTACGTGATTTTACAGTTTTAGCATAATTTCGTGTCAAAAAAATGGATTTCAACCATACAAATGTGGTATGTACGGCTATGGATACGTGTTGGTACTATAATTGACTAATTAGAATTATCGTAAAATCTGTTGTACCATTTTCTTGATGGTTGGTATGCACTGTAAATTAATTAACTGCATGCATAAATTGCTATGTAATACTGTTATTTTGTCCGTGATTAATTAAACTGAGAACAGAACTGAGACTGGAATGTGAGCCTGGGTGACCTAGGCAATTGTTGACTAAAAAAAATATGTTTCTAAACAAACTTTTAATTTAAGTTTAGTCATTAGCCTGTATCTAGTGCATGGTTTCATTTTGTTTACCCATGTCGGACTTACTTTCTTTTTCTCTATAGTTACATATAGCAGGAGCGAACGGCTATGTCCACGTCGCAGAGTATCTTCTTAACCAGCATGTCGCTGTCGACCCAATGGACGATGATTTGTGGCAGCCGATACACGCAGCCGCCTGTTGGGGACAGGTGAAACTACTTTACACTAAATCACTGTTGTGTTTTTGCAAGGCTGGTGCGCTACACTGTAGATGTGATGAGTTTTGTGACTGCTGCTGTTTGGTCTTTGATGTATGAGCACACAATCACAGGCATACCTGTACACACAGAACTCATACCCACATAGGTAGATATAATAAATACATTTGCATACAGTGACTAATTCAGCAGATTAACCAAAAATATTATTGCAACTACATGGCTTTTGACAGTGTTGTCAGATTTATTTGAGAAATAGCAGAATTTATTGGTAGTTTTCTTTCCAGAAATTTATTATGTTGCCACTGGGGTTCCATAAGATACAGTCAAACATGTCTTAAGCGACCACTCAATGGATGGTTGAAAAGTGGTCTCTTCATACAGGTTGTATCGGAAGGGATTGACTGTGATCGTTAATGACAGGTGGTCTCTTAATGCAGGTGGTTGTAGGTTTCATTGTATATGTTTTAATATTAATAATATATTTACTTGTATGAAAAGATGTATTTTCAATCACTGTGTACATAAAACAGAGAACATTGAATGTAGCTCATTTTGTATGTCATGAATTTACGTCCCACAATCTTATTCTTAAATTGTGTTACACTTGCATGTTTCAGCTTCCTGTGCTGGAGTTGTTAGTGGAGAATGGAGCCGACCTTGAGGCCGTTACAAAAGCTGGAGAGACGCCGCTCGGTGAGTCAGCACGCCACCCTGCTTACTGTCTAGTGGCGCCCCCATGTGAACACTCATGTAACCTTGCATGTTGGTTTAGACCAGGGGTTCTCCATCTAGGGACGTGTATGGGGGATATGGTACATGAGAGGTTTTCCAGGGGTACATGGAGATTTGCTCAAAGTGCAGTAATTTCACTGCTTTGTGGGGTCCACGAAGGCAAAAATTATGTCCCTTTAATGAGTTCCCTGACCAAACATTTCAGTACTCGGGGGGGGGGAAGAGGCAGGTATCTGGTGTGAAAGAAAAAGGTTGAGAACTCTTCATTTTGACTGCAATGTCATAAATATATTTTACAGACTATATGCCTATGTTTAAAAAAAAAAAAAATTCTGAATGCTTGAGTCCTGACAGTTGCCATTGACAAAGGTAAAAGTTGAGCTAGTTGTGTAAATTATAAATGTTCATTAATTAGTGTGAGACATGTTTTTAGCGGTAATTACACAATATACATCAGTCACTTAATAGTGACATTACCCGTCACAAACATATTGTTAGAGCCCATTATATGACATTCATAGTAATTATAGCAGTGGACGTTTACTGACATTCTCCCCGAGTTACAAAAGTAAAATTTTTTTGGGATGTGTTTTAAAAAAACTCTGATGATATTGCTGCTTTTGAGACTACCCCTTGAGCATGTTGCATACCAAGTAAATTATAATGGTTCATTGATCACTGTTAAACATTGATTAGCATGAGTGACAGCCTGATTATGTCTTGTTAATAGTTTATGATACAGTCCCTGTTAATTACAGCAAAGGAAGTTGCTTTTTGTGACATTCTCTTGGAGTTACAAAAAGTATATTTTTCTTTGTGCTGTTCTCTCATGTATCATAGTTTTATTATCGTGTCAACGAAACAACCAAGAAGTTGAGAAAAACTCTGATTATATTGCTGCTTTTGAGACCACCCCTTGACAGACTGTCTTCCTGATCCAGATATTTGTGAAGACCTGGATCTGAAGCAGCGGATCATTGACATGAAGGACGAGATTGAGTCACACAGAGCGACGAGAAAACGTGACCTCGTACGCAAACGCAGTCAGAACACAAGGAGGTTGGTATCATTCATAGTCGGAGTCATGTTCAGTTTGCATTTCTGATTTTCCGAGAATGTGCATAACAAACACTGTTTAACGAAAAAGTTCTGTTTTACTGGTGCTGTTTTTTGGCCCCATGCCTGTTCTTTTGATGAATTTCGAATGAGAAATGAAACATTGCCAAAATCATAGACTGTTTGATACTGATATTTTTGAATTTTTTATTACATTTTAAAAGGCAAATATTAATACATTGTTTATCTGTAAACACATTTTATTATCCGAATATCTAACATTAATTTCCGTTTTGATTATATCATCAGTCTTCAAGGGATTGTTCATGTGTTATTTTCTTCAATTTGTTTCTTCTGATATACTAGGAAATATTGACCTCGATGTATGCGGTACAGATATTGTTGTATTATAAAAAAAAATTTATTAAATTCATTTGACATTATGTGGTAATTTTTTTATATTTACAAAAAAGTTTAAAAATCATGAAACATCACAACAGATATCGAAAACTAAAAATTTTATTCATCTGGGATATTACTTAGTACACCAACTACAGTCCGAGGCAAATAGTAAATGTAATGTTCAATTCAAGACAAGCATAGAATTGTCATCCTGGCCGCCTTAGCAATAATTTTATTTTTATCTTCCATAATAACTAATCTTTTGGAAGAAATTAGTAGCCACTTCCTCGGGCGAGGAGCAACGAACGTCAATTCCTGGCGGAGTTGGCTTCATGTGAAATATGTTTAGTTCAACAACTGTTGTCCATGTTAAAATAGGCCAGTTGCACCAGTGCAGTCGTCAAGGTAAGAACATGATGTCCCTAACGACAGGTGTTTGTGTTGTTACTAATGGTCACTATGCTGTGTGACGGTGTGCTAGCACTTGGTAACGGTTTTGTCCTTTATCTCTAGCTCTAGCATGTGCGGACAATGAAGCTGGGCTAGGCTGCTGTGTGTTTCTCGTAACTCTTCACTTTCGACTCTCTCGGTGGTGGAAAATGTCCCGTTTTAAGAAAATGTGAATTCGCAGATTATGTTTGAAAAGTTGTTGGTATTATTATTTTAATGCTGGCTGAATAATTGCCTCCAGTTAAAGGGACTGAGTCTGGTTGTTTTAATCAGAAAATTATGTTATATAATACAAATTATGTTATATAATGCAAATTATATATATTCTAATTTCTTGACTTACTTGACTTGACTTAATTTGGGTTTTGATTAAGCAGTTTATTTTTATTTCTGATTTTCGCAGTATGCATGTAAATTATCAATGTTTATTTATTTGTCAGAATCAAATATTCATCTTGTCTCCCATCAGAATCATGAAAACACCATCAGAATATTAATGACAACTGTTCATAACATATGAAATTGTAACTTTTTTTTATCCATATCTGGCCCAGTGACCATGTTGAACCGAGCTGAGATTGCTGCTGAACATTCTACCTAGAGAGTCAAGATCCCTACTTTACTGTGATCAGAACTAACCATACCTATGATGCGTCATAGAGTCTGAGGTTACACGCCGTGTGTCTATTCACTATTTCAGTAGCACAGTGAGCGGCAATAGCTTGAGTTCCATATACAACTCGAACACGTCACTCGGGGAGAAGGCTGCGGCGAGGTTAGACCGCAATATTTGTAGTTGTAGCTGCTTCTGTGCACCTGGTTAGAGGGTATTGGTGGGTCAGAACGCATCAAGCTGCACCTCATCCGAGTCATAGTGCCTACATGCTGGTGGCACTGACAAACATAACGCTACGCCATTAGAGTGAATAATGAGATCGGTAAAATAAATTTTTATCAAGGCGTGACCAAACATTAGTTCTTACGTTTGTTGACGTTTCGTACGTCGTCTGTGGATTTCTTCAGAGTGACCACCAGCAGGAGTAGTAGTCAACAGACTGTTGTAGATATGTTGGAATTATCATCCTTTGCATATGTATGACAAGTTTGTTGACTACTACTTTATCTAGTGATCTATCTGAGAAGATGTCCACAGATTATAGACAAAATAGTCAATACAAGAACACATTTTGGGGCGCATTGATAAAAATATATCGATAATGCTACCACATTTAATTTTTATCTGTGCGGTGTATGGCTTTACGTGTCCGAACATCGTGGCAGTGCTGACTAGCATTGCATGGATAGGGTACAGTGGGATAAGGGTGGTGGTGGTGGGGGTAAATTGTGCACAACATTCTCCACGGTATAAGGTGCTCAAAAGGGCATGTACTGTGGAAGAGTGAGACTTATTTAGACCAATGTCTGTTGTGTTTACAGAAGCAGCGGGGGACATAATGAAGGCGGGGTACATTGGGGTGCAATTTATGGATGGCGTCTTTTATGGACTCGAGTAGGATTCAGGGACAATTTTCTGCACATGGTAGACTGTGGGCTTATGTTCTTGCACTAACCCGGTGGTTTGTGGGTCTTACATGTGGTAGTCTTTCTAGTAACAGCAGCCTTCTTAAAATTGGTGTCATTAATCGTGTTGATGTGTCCAAAGGGTGGATGCAGTTCCAGATCCAGTTATTCTGCAGCATACACAATAAAGTAACAGTGACATGAGACACAGACTCTGTGCCGGGAGGGGGGTCATTGCTTAAACATGTATGTGGAATACTGCAGGGTCCATACTGGGCCTCGAAACCATGAATTCCATTACATTTTTGTCAATTTAATTATTTCGAGCATCTACGTCATTATCGGCAGCGTAAAAATAAATTTTTTTTCATTTTAATTATTATTGCAGGTGTCTACGTCATTATCGGCAGCGTAAGAATAACCCAAGTGCTCATGGGAAAAACACATTGATAATACGAAGTGACAAAACGGCAACTCCAGTGTCGTCAGTCTTTGGGAATTCTGTAATTTTTCTGCCGATGTCAGATTATCAGTAGTTTTGTGTGATTGCGTACCATAATAAACTATGAAATAGAGCCTTGATTTGTTTTCTCTGTAGCCTTGGGTCAAATCGAATCATTGATTTTTATATATCGCTTAGTGTGACTGTGATACTGTAACGATGAATCGCCACTGTATGTCTGCAATTTGTAAAAATTGCATCTTCTGATGCAGATTAACTCAGTGACATTTACATTTGTACCAATCTGTTCATTTTACAATAATAATAAACAATGACAAGACTAATCATTAACTGGTGGTGGTTTTCAGTGACATCTGCTTCATGCCTAAATGTTGATATACCAACCTTCCTGCTTCGCCTCACAGAGCAGACAGAACAATTGCGCGTTTATGAACTGTTAAACCCAGCATTTTCTAGAGCGAAATAAACATACTCATGCATGTAACTGTACATACCGGTACTGATCTTAATCATTATGCGCAATTAACTTAACATCTTGCACCATTTTTGTTAAAGACAACTGATTAAGCCACTAATCCTTGGTTTTCATCAGTGTTCCCTTTGATGCAGCCACGAAGGCGTTAAATAAGCACTCGTTTCTGCAGCGCATCGATACGGCGGACGAGCATGCGTGAGAAGTCCCAGATGCACTACAAGGAGGCGCAGGAGGAAGCAAAGATGCTGCGTGAATCAGCTGACAGCATCCCACTGGATGACGACGATGACGACAATGACGACAAGCATTCTGCCAGTGTACGTAGAACAATGAGTGATTAATGTCATCAGTGCCTTTATTGTACATGCCTCAGATGTGTATCTAATGTTATGAGAACAGATCGCACCACAGTAATGTTTATGAAACAGTGACAAAGTTATATAGAAGAGTTGCACATGTATATATATATATACTAGTGTTGTCACAGGTCCAGTTTTTAGTGGTTCTCGATGACCGTTTATTCAAGGTTCGGGTCTGCAGCGGTTCCAGTATTGCACACTGGGAGTTGTCTACTCTTCAAAGAGGGCAGAGAAAAATCCTAAAGTTATTAAACACACCAACAAAGAGCTGAAATAGGTCAATCACAAACAACTACATAACAGAACAATAGGTCAATCACAAACAACTACATAACAGAACAATAGGTCAATCACAAACAACTACATAACAGAACAATAGGTCAATCACAAACAACTACAAAACAGAACAAGTTTTATTTAAAACAAAAACTGACAAATTTGAGTCGGCCTCATGGCCCTATAATCAACGCTTAGGCTGCGTATCATAATGGGGCACCCTGGTGAACTGTTTTATTCAGATTTGAAACCGGTATTTTTATTCAGTCCAACTGGTATTTCATATGGTATGTTGCATCTTCAATTGGAAATCTTTGACGCTTCCAAAACCATGTAAATGTCACCATTTTTTAACGACAACTCAAGGCATATATATATATATATATATTGATGTACGCTTATAAAAACAGATTCCATGACCCAATATGGTACATATTAGTGCTGTCACGGTTCTGGGTCTGGAACCAAAACCACAGGTCCTGATAGGTACCATGGGTCTCAGTAGGTACCATGGGTCTCAGTAGGTACCATGGGTCTCGGTTCTACAAACTTCCAGACCAGAAACCATCATAACACTAGTTATCAGGGATACAAACCCACATTCTTGGTATTCTCAACTCAACTATATCTAATGTCCATTTGCATGTGTTGACTAGTGTTATGTACCGCATGGCTCTGTACGGTATACGGTACATATATACTGTTTATATGTATATCTACTGTATATATATATATATATATATATATATATATATATATATATATATATATATATATAATATATATATATATATATATACAGTACATATATATATATATATATATATATATTAAATGCCCTAATTAGCATACACTCCATATATATATATATATATATATATATATATATATATATGCCTAATTAGCATACATTTCCTAGATATATAATATATATATATATAGGGAATGTATGCTAATATATATTATATATATAGGGAGTGTATGCTAATTAGGGCATTTAATAGGTCGAATATGATATATATATATATATGTGTATATAATATATATATAAAATATATATAATACATATGTGTTGACTAGTGTTATGTACCGCATGGCTCTGTACGGTATACGGTATATATATACTGTTTATATGTATATCTACTGTATATATATATATATATATATATATATATATATATATATATATATATATATATATATTAAATGCCCTAATTAGCATACACTCCATATATATATATATATATATATATATATATATATATATATATATATATATATATATATAATGCCCTAATTAGCATACATTTCCTAGATATATATATATATATATATATATATATATATATATATATATATATATATATATATATATATATAGGAATGTATGCTAATATATATATATATATATATATATATATATATATATATAGGAGTGTATGCTAATTAGGGCATTTAATAGGTCGAATATGATATATATATATATATATATGTGTATATAATATATATATAAAATATATATAATACATATGTGAATCTATAGTAAATTTAACAGTACGTCGTAGATTTGCTGCTTCACACAAGATCTTCAGGTGTCTTTGTGTTGTCCTTGCAGAATGGCATTGATGAGAACAACAAGATGGCCGACATCCCACCAGCGACCGACGTGAACGACGTGAAGGTGAATTTGCCACGTGACTCCCTTCTTGTCCCGTCGGTAGTTGCTCCCAGGCCTTCCCCAGCTACAACAAAGAAGGACATCGTGACCCATCGGAAGAAGGCTGTAGATTCACCAGCTTTAGTCAAGAAGTCGCCAGCTCCAGTCAAGAAGTCGCCAGCTCCAGTCAAGAAGTCGCCGGCTCCGGTCAAGAAGTCGCCGGCTCCCGTCAAGAAGTCGCCGGCTCCAGTCAAGAAGTCGCCGGCTCCAGTCAAGAAAGCACACTTGGGAAATGCCACAAACACTGCAGATGCTAAGAAGCCAGTGGCAATATCTGATGGGAAAGACAAAACAACAAAGACGCCACAAACCATGCCATCGCTCGATCTACCAATCTCTCAGCTAGCTGGCTCGACATCATCGCCATCGGCCCCGACTAATGGGGCACAGTCCAATCACACGAAACCCTCAGTACATGCGAACAAGATGAAACAACCGTCAGCGTCATCTCTCTCATCGACATCAGGTGGTGCAACACGCGGCAGCACTCTCGCTGATTTGAAGAAGCAACGTGCGCAGAAACTACATGACTCGCTGCGGTTTCGCGACACTAAACTCCTCAATGAACAGATTAACAGCCACAATAGTATGCTGGTAGATGGCACCACTGTTGGCAATGGGGACGAGAAGACGAATGGCCACAACAACGGCAGCCTGCGCAATAGTGTCAACTCAAACCTGTCGAATGACTCGGTACTCGAGCCACAGAAACACCGCTTCACTGCGCGCGCTTCTGAGGTCATCGGCGATGATCATCAGGATGATAACGCATGCTGCACTATACTATAGCGCCACCTATGTCACGGGTGGTATTGTCTTGGAGTTGCCCCTGCTGCCTTGGAGAGACGTGGCTCGTTTAGCTTGTTCTACTACCCAGCTGTTCTGTGTAATCTTGCCTGCTCTAACTGATAGAGTCAGCAACTGCAAACAAAAGTTGTTCTTGGTAATCCAAGCTGCTGGCATAGGAAGACTCAGTCACAGCTTCTGTTCTCGGTTGTCTGCTGTTGTTCTGCACAAACCTGGCTCAGCATTTGGCGCGAAAAATGTTGGCCGTTTTTCAGTGGCCAAATTATTTTCAAAGTCAGTTTCCATTGAATCATTATGAACATTGCTGGGAAAGCTGGCTTTTTATTCGCGCAGGTTTTACCAGTGTCAGGTTTGATAACTGCAGTAAATTGTGTGCTTACTAACATAGGCATGCCAGGCACAGTATGCTAGAAGGGCACAGAAATAATTACGATTAAACTTACAGGCCAAATTTATATGTATTCGATTCTGCAAAATTGCATAGTAGTGTGTGCGTTGGGGAATATTTTATGTCATGAAACACATATGTGAAATACTTGTGGCCTCATGCACAACTATGTATAACACAACAAGGTTGTACATTAGGGCATGCACAGGTGTTAGTGATGGTGCCAGGGAGCTTAGGGGCGTGCCATTGTACATAGGGGTGGGGGGTAGGGGGGTGGATGGTGGCTGGCCACTGTTCCGAGAGGGTTGCACCCACGGGAGCGATACTGCCAAGCTGAGAAATGCGAGATGTCAGGAAGACACTTGATGCTTTTTGCACACGCTTATATCTGGATTGACAAGACTTGGCTTCACATATAATGTTCAAGAGATACTAGATCGATTATTATAGCAACCTGTGCTTAGAAATGGTCGTGTTTTATGTATGTAAATTGACAAAATTAACAGATGTTGCCTTAGATTCAAGTGGAATACGTTGTTGACATGCAAGAGTTAATTTGTGAAAAATCAAAATGTTTTCAAATGCACATTTGTGTTCTGCACATTGGGACTGGACTACACATGCTGTTTTTGCCACCGCACTCATACGATGAATGCATAACCTGTGTACTGGTATTTTGAGAAATCTTCCGCAGTACAAATGCAGTGTATCAGGGATCATGTCCACATGTTGTTATCGTTTTTTCATGCAACTGGTTTTTGATGTATAGTAATGTTGGTTATTCTGTCTAATTATCTATCTGCGGAACCCTGGATTGGGACAGCCAACCCTGTATCCCTAGGATGTAGTGGGAAGGTGTGTCAGTGCAAGATAAACATATTTTAAGAAAATCCGTTCATCTTGTAGATGTCACATTTTATTAATTTGTTAATGGCATGTTACAGTGTCTTTTACATGGGGCGTAATAGAATTGTCCTCCATCCCAGGGTCTAACCTTCGAACTGCAAGTCATTGTCTAAATCTTAACCCTAACCCTGGGTGCAAACTCTGACATGAGCGTAATTGTCTCGTGTTCGGGCAGGCTAAGGCAGATTTGTATCCACACTTTGTCTCTGTTATAGCGAGGCCACATAGTACTGTAAGTGTAAACGATAGGCACTAATTTATACATGAACCCCGCTGCTTGAAGCTGGCTAGGTAACCTGTAGTGATGTTGGTTGATGTGTTGGCGTAGAAACTAACACAGCACCTAGTAGTGTAGACATTCCTGCAGGCGTAGACAAAGTGAAGATCAGTTATTGTATAGTGCATCGGTTTAAATGTCTTGAAATTGAAACTGCTCATGCGACGTTGGATGCAATGTTCGAATTTATGTATATATATATACAGTTCGTAGAAAGCGTGTTTACACTGGATCTACATCTGGTATTAACTGTTTACATGGGGCTGATCGAATCTGTAATGTGGGGGGCGAAAGTGATGTTGTCAGAGGTGATATGGAAAAGGTTGTGTGCTATTAATATTACAGGTCAAAGCTGTGCACAATAGGCATACAAAACCTTGAAACGTTACTGTTGTTACTGAGTATGATGGTGTTACCGAGATAACAAATGTTACATTGAAATGTGTTCGTAAATCAATCCATTATTTTTTGACCGTATGGTTAAGAAGTAAACGAGGACAGAATGGAGCGTAAGACACGATATTCACACGTGTGATATAGAATTTGTTTGTTGAAGCAATTGCAGGTATATATTACGACGAGTTGTAATTGTAAAGTAAATTGTAAAGTAAGACACCAATTACACAGCTCTCTGATTGGCTCAGAAAGTTGTGCTGCTTTAAAAAACAACAACTGAGAAATAGTCCACCTGCACGACACCCAGAATCTTATTGCAAAGGTCAGGGGGCACGATTATTGCACTATGCTTTGGGTGCAGATTAAATTGGTTTCAGTTCAATAGCAGTTTTTCTCATTGAAGAATGTAATTAAAAAAGGAAAGTATCAAATAAATGTTTCTTTTACAATTTGGAAATTGTGCATGCATGGAAATGTTTTGGAAAAGTAGCTACTCTTCTGGTAGAGTATACCATTCTGTTAGAAGCCAAGACGTGTTCTTGATGCCCTGAAACGACCCGTTATATGCTGTATGTTTCCTAGTAGTGACCATTCAGAAGTTTTGCCCACTTAAAAGTGACCAGTTTCAGTTTAAAGAGGTGGTCACTTAGGTTGGTTGTAAGAAAAAGGTTGTACAATGGTTTTATTGTCGAGACGTTTGTGCCCTATGTCAGTATTACTTGGATTCAACCAAGAGTTGATATAGGGAAATAGTTTCTGTTTAAAATGTTGTTCACGGTGTGTATCGGATATCTTTATTACTTGTGAATTCACCATTTTCACAGATCAACATAAAGCAAACTAAGGTTTTGTGTCGAAACAGTGATAAACATTTCCATTTGGCAGGTAACACTAATGTGATAACCTGACTAAAAGTATTTAAAGTGTGACATGTTACATGTTTAACCCAAAACAATCAAGGCACAAGGTTGTTTTTAAGAATCCTATGCCATTTGCTAGATAATCTGCTTCATAAATAAATGATAATTCTGTTAGAAATGTTTTGTTAAAATTTTTTCCGAGTCAATGAACTCAATATGTAAATAAAATATTGGAATACTCTCTGCAATGGCATAAATGGTGGGCCACGCAATACACAATTTAATGTATTCATTGTTTAATCTATTCGTGTTGGGAAAACGTGAAGTGGCTCGGAAACGTGAAGTGGCTCGGAAACAAGATTTTTAAATCACATAAATGCATGCATTCTGCTCGATCTCAAATTATTTTATTCTCCAACTACGGTCTCTTATAAGTGTATTTAATATACATACACTGTGTAGAAAGTCTGTGCTGAATTCAACAAGAAACTCAACATAGAAAACACGTTGAAATTGTTTCAACAGGAACATCAATTAGTACACAATGTATTAAATAAATAAGGTTTTTATCCATTTAATGATTGTCCTAGACTGTACTGCCCCCCGATACGCAGAGTCACACAAATGTATTTTATTGTAGTTAATACTCGGCAATTAAGTTATCGTTGTAAAGAATGTTGGCCAAATACGTGTTGATGACATTGTGATGTGTATAGGTGTTTTTCAGTCAACAGTTCTGCTGACCTTCAATGGCGTTCATGTCGACAATATGGACTTGTACAACGATATGAACCCAGTGATATGATATCGGCTGTTCTAGATGATGTTCATGTGTATATTTAGTATATTTTTGTACGCTTCACTTACTAATGCGACACCGACAAAGGAAGTTGTGTATATTTACCATTTGAAGAATAAAACATTGCCACCTGTATCAGTTGTGTTTCCTTTTTAGAACAAAACAAAAATCATAGTTTTCAGCTATGCATCTATAAGTGTTACTAAAACATAAACATTTGTAACTACTATTAAACATACGATGCCAGTGTTTTACTAGGAAAACCTTGTTGAGCACACATCTTAATTTCACGGACCTCGCCATACTGTTAAATAACTAATAATATTCGATTGCCAACTGAAAATATATAAAATTTTGTATTCACCTATTCTTATACTTACTATGGATATGGTCATGCTATTTGCGTCCAAACTCCATTTATGTAACATATTTTTGGCTTTGTTAACTATACTAGTCCTCTTTCTGACAAAATAACATGTTTATTTGAGACTGTGTTTGTTCTGTGTATGTCAGCCTCCCTGAATACGCCACTTGTAGTCTTGGTTACCCCGATTTCATAGAACTATACATGCGTTTATCAGTTGTGCTAATTAATATGTCAGCCTCAGTAGTTCGGAGAAATGACCGGAAACTCCCAATTTTAGAATACATTCCTAGTAAATGATGCACTGGCGTGATATTCTTGATTTTAGTTGCACATGGTTAGTTCTTAATATCTCTTAGGTGTCTAGCCCCAAAACCATGACTTGTTTTGTTTTAAACCATGAGCAGCTTCAGGCCGATGTAATTTTCTATGATACAGCTCTTCTGTGGAGCTTCCATTTATTGCAGCCACTTTTTCATTTGCAAATTTTTTCAACTTCCTGTAGCAATATGTTCATGGAAATCTGCTGGGGAAGTCATTATTAAAAATTGTGGTTCAGTGTTTGTTCTTTAGATTGTCTTCATGGACAAGATTTTTTTGTAAAAAAATCCCCTATATTAAATTGGCACAAAAGACTACATGTAAATGTATTTATTTCTTGTTGAATTATGACAACGAACTTCATATAAAATTGTAATTTTTTAATTGAAAGGATTATTATACAGCGGGGTGTAAAACATCTTGATTTTGTATTACATAACTGCTGAGCTGATAACAACATGCTGAACCAACAACACAAAAGCAATACATCCGTGTATGACTGTTGCACTAGTCTCGCCACGTCACTTCTACTTCATCTGTTCGGTATCTGAAATGAGGTAAAACGAAAGGAAGATTTAATAACAAGTTCAATGCACATTTTATAAACGAGGCATCAACAAGGTAGAGAAAAATAACCACTCTCCATAGAATAACAGGTTATAATCTTGTAATAAAAGTAGCTGGTTAGCTAGTTTAAAAGTAAAGTATACCAGTTTATACAAGCAACAACAAGTACTCATTGTGACGAACCCCCATTTAAAGCAGTTTTTTTTAAAATTAAAGTTCCATTAAAAGTAAATATTAATTACTTGAAAAAACAATAGAACTACAGCTCACAAAGTAATATTAGTGAAAGATCAGTGCATATTGGATATCAGAAAGTACTCATTTGCACACAAGACAATAAATCAATGGAACTATTGATCTACATATTGTGTAAATGCTAACAGCATGAACACGTTTAAAAATAAAACTGACAAATATCTCGCAAGGGATTACACGTAGACAAAAAATTGTTGAACTCTTGATAAGCCAATGGCTACCATGTCCACTTGTCATCTGGGTCTTTTGTCTTGGATGGCAATCTTGCTAAATCTCGTAATTAGTTGACAAAAAGCCCTGTAGAGGGCATGACACTTGCCTTTGTGTACAGAATGTGTCTTCCCACGCCATTGTCTGTCCTGACCGAAACATCTCTGACCCAGCCTGGGCGATCATTGCTCCGTTGTCGATACAGAACCTGCATCGAACACAACCACAGGCATTACTTACAGCTACCAAACAGGCTCTTACATTTCAATTGAAATCTTGGTCTTTTAAGTTAAAATCAAAGAGGCGGGTGCACAAGTTAACAAAGTCAGTGTTTCGTATTGGTTCAGATCACCACCAACCCCTTCAATACGTGGTGTGAGACAAGATTACTCGCATACTGCCACTCATAAAGCACACCCAGTAGCCGCTATCCATATACATGTATATATATATATATATATATATATATATATATATATATGTATATACCGTATTTGACCTATTAAGCATACATGCCCTAATTAGTGTACACCCCTCTTTAATCAGCAGGATCCATAATTATTGTAATTTGTGTGCGTGGAACAACTCAAAAGAAGGTGTGAACTTCTGCAGAAAGCAGAAAACACCCTTCTCCACTTTTGTAATTTTTAGCATTTTTTTCATCGCGTTTTAACGTGTTGTTTTTATGTTTCATTTCGATGTGCCATTCTAGTTTACAGTGAATGCACTTCAACGCAGGCATGACATTTTTTAAAAATCATTTAAGAACAAACTCCTATCATTCCTATATATTATTTTTAAATTGGTGTCGCTATGGACACATCATAGAAAAGTGCACAGTAAAGTATATAAAGTATAACATAAACTTCTAAAATGTTAACACTGTGTTGTGCTACCACTACCATCTCTGATCGCAACCAGACTTGCGCGTAATGGGCCGAGGTCTATCCAAGCCTGGCAGAAAATGGTGAACATGTGACAGGAGATAATATGTATTGGTTGAAGCTCCATGATTGTTACTGAAACAATACATGGTCTTCCCATGAAGGAAGCTTAAGCGTTTCACTAACAAGAAATTATTCAACCCACACTATGAGGAAAAGACAGAGAAACACAGAAGAATTCAGCAAGTGTCTTTGTCCTTACTCAATTGAACCTCTCCTCAGTTTGCTTTATAACAATCATGAGATGTTCCCTAACTTATAACAATCATGAGATGTTCCCTAACTTTATAACAATCATGAGATGTTCCCTAACTTTATAACAATCGTGAGATGTTCCCTAACTTTATAACAATCGTGAGATGTTCCCTAACTTTATAACAATATTGAGATGTTCCCTAACTCTATAACAATCTTGAGATGTTCCCTAACTTTATAACAATCGTGAGATGTTCCCTAACTCTATAACAATCTTGAGATGTTCCCTAACTACCCGTACCTTTCATCAGTGGCAAATAACTTGGCCCCCCTCTCATTTGCCATGATGTGCATCATTTCCTGTAGTCGTTTGTTACCTTGGTGCATAAGAAACCACATAAATATAGGCTTCCACATCAACAAACTTGCTCTGACACTGCTTGTAATACTGACAGGTGAAATTAAGGGTGAATAAACAAGAACGTGGAACATAATGCAGAAATTGCTAAACGTTGTAACATGTAGTATTTCTTACCAAACACAAACAATTGTTTTGATCAAATGGGTCTGGTATGACTTTATCCTGGGTATTTTCAACATACAAGCCTGATGCCCTGATACTTACACCCGACCCCGCCCACGATGAGAACTTCCTGGGAACCGCAGTGTGCCATCGCTCTCTCTGCAAATACAAACTTATAGCAACTGTTCAAGCTTATACAAACTTTTACAAACTGTATGCACTCATACAAACTGTACAAACCTTTCCAAAATGTATGCACTCATGCAAACTGTACAAACCTTTCCAAAGTATTTGAAACTATTCCAAATTTACAAACTTACACAAACTGTACAAATTTATACAAACTACACATTTATACAAATTGCATTAACTTATACAACCAGTACAATCTTTTTGTTAACTCATACAAACTTGTACAAATTACACTAGGTGTAAATTGAATACACACAACATATCCAGTGTATTGGGGACATCTATTCATGGACTTGAATGTTTGTCATAACCAGACACAGTAGCAAGGACAGAACCTGGTGTCACCAAGAGAAAAGGCACTGCTATAAACAGGGTTGAAATCTCAAATCAAGGTAGCATATCTCACTAAAATAAAAAATTCCTGTACAGAATAATTTACAAAGTTACATGGCTGATAGTCACGCACCAGTGATTTCTACCAGCATAGCAAAGATGGTCTCCTGGAGAGAGAAGCAGAGATCTTCGGGTGTAAACTCGCCACTCTTCAGCACCTGACCGGCCCGCTCCTGCAATGCGACAAACAAATGTACATATACGGATTTATCTTTGCATGCACGTTTCCACCATTTGTACAAATTTTATTTTATCTTTGTGCATGTTTCGTGTGTTTACCGGGACTGGGTTCATTATAAATATTGATTATGATTGCAAAACTATATAAAATTTTATTGTGTTTTACACTGTAAAAAATGTATTATGATTTTGAGTAAGGTAATAGAATTGGTTTGCAGTTTATAAATAATGTAAGGATGAAAAATTAAAGCTGGTAAATCAGTGCTTGAATATTAGTATTGCAATACTAGCTACGGTACCCAATTGGCTTTAGATATTAAACTTGACTTAATTTACTCACCTCAATAAAAGAGAGAAGACCAGAGAACGACACGTCCATTCCTTTGACAACATATGGCAATTCAAGGAATTTCTTGCCTCTGGAAAGACAAATTAATAATAATACACAAAAAAATAAGTGTGTAAATAAAGTTGAAGGAACATTTTTAAACAATAAAATTAATGCGGTGAAACATTAGTAATGCAAAAACTAGAGAATTATGCAGAGTAGTGTTGTATTCTGCAACAAGACATCCAGTCCTGCTCAAAGCACTTTACACTTCACTCCCCCCTGGCAGACCTGTTTATTCCAACGCCATCTCGACTTCTCAGGGAAGCATTCAGCCACGCTGCAATTACTGCTCATTTATACAGCTGAGTAAACTGTGGCAATGTGGGATAAACGTAATTTCCAAAACTTCAAAACGACGACAAGACAAGAGGAACCCAGGTTCTCTCGATATAGAGCCCAACGTTCTAACCACTACAACACCACGCCCCACTTTTTGTACTGTACATAACATTTATAATATCTACAGTGATTACGGTGGTAATGCCATTGCTTCTTTTATGTGGTCCAGGAACATTACTACTCCTTTATGTGTCAAAATGTGGGCTCTAGGAACCAGGAGCTAAGAACGGTCTTAGTCAAACAGGCCTGACGTTAGATTATGGACCCCACATTTCTTCATTTTAAATGTCAAGAAACGGAAGGAAACTCGCGGTTTTATAAATAATGGGACATCAGAAGGAGAAGATCCCACCTTTTTGCCATCTGTTCGATGTTAAAACCAGGACTTGGGTTATTGGACAGCTGCAAATGAGACAGTGTTTATCATTATCATCAACTAGTCATCGCTATTGAACAGTCAGGATCTTGTAAAGATGTTTTGCTATGTCACATGACCTTTTCAGGTCCTCCATCATTTGCTTCACATGGATCCAAATTTAGTTATCCCCGGTTTTCCTCTTTTCCTGCATTGTTCCCAAAATGAGTTCACCTAACAATAGGACATTTAGTTGGATGCACTAGCCCTACTCTTGTGTTTCCAGTGGTTTCTATATTCCTTATTCAACTTAATAACTGTACAGTATGCATGAAATATTGGGCTATAGAAAAATGTCATGGAATCTGTTCTTATAAGGGTATACCAAATTTTTTTCTCTAGACAATAAGGCAACTGTACTAGTGGTGTCATTTAGTGACTAGTGTAGAACAAATGAAAAGTGATGCCAACTGTTCAAGTAGTGTTGAACAAATGAAAAGTGATGCCAACTGTTCAACACCAGATGACGACACTTTTCAGTTGTTTTCAATTCCTACATAAAAAATATTGTGCTTAAAATGGAAAGTTGAAACATTACCCCACCATACAACAAGCGACACAACATAGAAGTTTATAAATGTATCATAATTTTAAAAACCATTTAGGTGTACTTTTAACAGTGATCAGTGTGACAAAGAAGAACTCACTGCAACTGTAGGACATATTCTCAATACTAGTCATAGAATACAGTAGAAAACAGACACTCAGTATAAGCCAAGATGGACAGTAATTCCTGAACTTTGTGCCCGTGCTATAATCAACCACTCACTTTCAAAACTCTCGCGAATCTGTCAAGACAGTTGCCGACAGCAATGTCAATGGTCTCGCCAAAGATACGGTATCTGCGTTGGGAGTAGGAAATCACCTGTCAAGTTGTAGCAAAATATAATTACTGTTACTTCGCTTAGCTGAGAATCAGTCAACAAACCTGTATCATAACATTACTTTGGTAAGGTGCCACTGTGATTTGAGAAAGTTCTCAGAATCGTGTTTTCTTCTCAGTATTGCGCTTATATCTGTTTTATAATTTTATGTAGCCTTTGTTCCTTAAATATTTCAGAATATATGCCTGAAAAAAATCAGGATTTTTTCACCAGTTTGAGAAAGAGTACAGAACGTAATGAATACAACACAATTAGCTGCCAGGCAAATGGATAGCAGTGCCACCAGAATCCAATATGGGTATAGGGTAATAGAATAACTGCCCGACCTGTGTGTTACCCCCACTGACGTACAACACAGTCGGATTGTGCGCTCCAGTAATTAACCGCCCCATTTCTATATGTGACCACAGTCAAGGAGTAATCATATGGACACGGAACATGTTGTAACACTGCGGACATTTCATCAACACATGAACGTGTCAAATAAACTGTATCTACTAGACATGATGAGTTAGTATCTAGTAATTTGTCACTAATTCTTGACAAAATGGCATTAATCCTACATAAATTTAGTCTACCCTATGAATTTCACAAACGAATACTTTTATTTCAGGTAAAAACTCATATACATATATATACACATATGAATAAAAAAATATATATATGTAAATACGTTAAAAATATACTAAATATAAAAAACATATATATATAATAATAAATCATTAAATATATAAAAGACCAATAAATTCCTTCAATATCATGTAAACAACTCAGGTCACAGCTTAACCAGCTTGTTTAGCATTAGTTAGTACTATAATAAATTTCCTTGGGAGATTATTTCGGTTACACAGGTGATGAGGATATGGGCAATGCAGTGGTTGACCCCAAGCAGAGGCTTCTTCCATAACTGGGCCACAGTTCTTGCGACGACAGCCACCGATACCAGTGGCGCCCCCATACCAGGCCCTGCAATAACAAAGGATACAAAAAGTACCAAGCACCAAGTCCCACTCATATAATATGGGGCATTCCATCTCAAATCAACCAAAACAACAAAATCTTGTTGCACACATATTTTTGAATTTAACGAATTTTTTTTACTAATTAATGTACTCGTCAATGTAACTACACATATCAAACCATAGGGCTGTAGCTTGAATAGTTTCTGAGTTATGACAATTTGAAATTTGGCGGATTCTTTAATTTTTTTAAATTTTCGGAAATCATGAAGATATCTTGTTCTATTTAAAATACCAATAATTATTTGTGAAAGAACCCTGAGACTTCGCATGCCTATTCTCCATCATATGTATATAATAAAATAAAATCTTTATTTTCTCACATTAAAAATGGCAATTGTACATTCTTTAAAATACAGTAATGTCCATAATAATACAGTTGACATCATCATCGTCTAAAATATTACATGTCTTAAAACCATTTCTGATGTCTAACATTTCCGATAAAACGTTCACATTTGATGTTGTTACGTTAGACAAACCAGCCTGCCACACACAGCCAATGCACAGACAATGTCATACATTGTGTCACATTCATTTAGGATATGACGGTAATTTGCGCTACAATTTGACCATGGGTTTGCAATGGACAACTTAGCAACACTGTTTATAATCGGTGAATTGTGGTTCATAGCTTTATGAATAAATTTTTAGAACCTTTGCTTTGCAATAATGGCAAACTATCCGATAACAATGATATAACTATACATATTTTCAGGAAAAAACTCTCTGTTTTTTTGCACCCGGTATATCCTGTATACTGTCATTCCCCCTCTCAGTTTGGAAGCATTTACATGGAAATTGTGTCTGTAACGCCCTGTGATGTGAACATAGGGTAAGCGCCCAAAAATGCACCCGTTATTTTTTATCTGTTTTCAAGTGCTTCTAATTTAAGAAGTTTACAAGATAAATATCTGAAATTTGCTGAATATATAGACATATTGGTGAAGATTATCTGAACAAAATTCAAGTATGATAGGACAAAGGACAATGAGTATACTGGGTGCATAAAAATGGAAAATAACAATAATAAAAATTCTGAGAAGTTATTTCACCAGTCTGTATTTCATTGTTGTGTTACTGTATAATGTCCAAATTGCCGCCATATATTGCCAGGGATACTAACAATAACCTATTAGTTCAGTAGACTTCTAGTTGCTATACTTCCAGAATAATTCAGCCTTAAACTTTAACGTTTTCATATTTTAAGAATTTCAGTGCCCAGTCGTATGAGTTCTTTATTAGGTAAACTACATATTAAAATTTCAGGATGGTGTTCTGTCTCATTTAATTTACATTGCAGCTGAAAGTTACTGTTCTGCCCAATGGCGTTTTCCTCAAATTTTTTTCCCAAATTGGCCAAAAATATTCTAATAAAGGACTATGCACAATTAAAAATATAAAACATAGAAAAAATAATACATAGAAAAAGTTTAAGGCTGAATTATTCTGACAGTATGAAGCATATTGAACTAATAGGTTATTGCCAGATTACCCGACATTAAATGGTAGCAATTTGGACACTGTACTGTAACACAACAATGAAATACACACTGTTCTTTGCCCTATCATTCTTGAATTTTGCATAGATAATCTTCACCAATATGTTTATACATTAAGCAAATTTCAAAAGATCTGTAGCTTGTAAACGTCTTAAGTTAGAAGCACCTGAAAACAGATAAAAATAACAGGTGCATTCTTGGCACTTACCTCCTGTTTACATTTTAGGGCATTACATACACAATTTGCAATTCAAATCCTTAGTTTTTTTTGCAGTGTGCTCAGGCATACCTACATATTCATTGGTTAAAATTAAAAAAAAATTTTAATGAGACATCAACTTTTTGACCATTGGTTGATTTGACATGGAATGACCCAGATAACCTGTACCAATACATCTACATTTTCAGCAAATTTCAGATACAGGCACCTGTGCATAGATTGAAAACTTGAAAAACTGAAAGTTCCATGGCCATTTAGCATTTTTGGTTGCTAAATATAGTCCACATTTCACTATCAGATCAGTATCTCATAAACTATTCAAGATAGAAACTTCAAACTTCTCATATACCCAGATATGTAGGTGTGTTATTAATCCAAATAAGATTCTTTTGTGTTCTAACATGTTTCATTGTTGTAATATGGGTCTATTTCATACATAAAACACAACTTCAAAGGAAGATTGTGGGAGAATTAATATACAGAAGTGGAACTATAGTATATCTGTTACTATCTACATATGATGGAGAATAAGCATGCCAAATCTTACAGAGTTCTAGATCAATATTTTTGAGTTACTGTTATTTTAAGGAGAACAAGAAATGTTCATTATTAAATTTTTTTTTGCAAAAATGAAAGAATCTGCAACATTTGAAATGGTCATAACTCAGAAACTATTTAATTAATTTGGTTGAATTCAAAAATGCAACATGCCTTAGTTGATCTGATACTGAATGCCCCATAGGTATGCAAATCTGTGTTTCCTATTTAGCTGTATGTCAGTTATAATAATTAGCTTTTGATTTAATATATTGCCAGATAATTTTATCATAATGCTTCGCAACATATCAAACATTAAAAACATGGTTTGGAATTGCAGAATAAACAAATATATTAAAAATAATAATAGTACAGTTGAATCTATAAAATAACTAAAGCATAATACAGCCATATTATAATAACTATATAAAAACATTAAAATATAGCAAAATAAAAAAGTATAAAAAAAACAAAAATAATATAGATCACAGAAAATATATTTCAAATAAAAACAATTACAGTGAATACACCTAACCATTATATTTTGATACGCATTACAATACATATCACCCATAGCCCGCTGGTCGAACAGAAGTTTAATAACCATCACAATGGAAAGCCAAATGGGTGGGGAAATACAGATGGTAAAGAACCAAGGTTATTACACAAATCTTGTTCTTTCCCTTGACCAGAGGTCACTGGGTTGGTGTGCTGTTACCTCTTAAATGTTGATATACATATATTTCTATCATCAATAGTAGTTCAAGACACAAACTGAAGCAACCTCTGATGATGCCCAGAGAAGTTCTATTCACATATGGGCCAACATCTGCTCATGGATAAGCGGGAAAGGATTCATGAGAAAGCAGGAAAATGCTCATGAAAAGTGGGAAAGGGTTCATGAGAAAGCAGGAAAATGCTCATGAAAAGTGGGAAAGGGTTCATGAGAAAGTAAGAAAATGCTCGTGAAAAGTACGAGACATCCTCTTTCACTTAATTTCTAGCGTTTTTCGTCGCTTTTTAACGTTCTGTTTTGATGCGCCAACATTTTTATTCCCCATTCTAGTTCACAATGAACGCACGCACAGGAAAATGTGAAATCATTTGAGACCAAAGAAATAATATGTGCCTAGGATGGCCTTGTGCGCCTAGGATGCAACAAATACATTGATTTTACTATGAATTTTGCATGATTTAAAAAATTACAAAAAACAGCAGGACATTTTGTCCAAAGAGGGACCAAGGGTAAAAAGTGGTAATCCCTGCCCAAAAGCAGTAATGTTGACACCTATGCGTTTATTTTAATCATAGATAACACTACTGTGACCAGTAACATATCTCTTACCTTTTGTGTAGCAGACAACATCTATGTGTTGCGGGTCAATCTTGGCCTCATCCAAGGCTTCCTTCAACACTTCCAGTACACAGTCCTGGTGGTGCTTAGCTGTGTCCCGAGGCAAGAACCCTGCAGAGACACATTTTTCGTGACAGACTGATTACAGATCAGGTTTGGGAACAATTAAAATTTGCATTATGTAATTTGTAACTAATTAATAGTATAACCATAACACAACTGTAATTTAACATAATTATTGACTACAGTTGAAGTTGGTAGTGTGTATAAATAGCAGTACAATTCAAGTTGATTTATTCAATGTTTTGTATTAAGGTAGTTGTCAGTTTCATACCAATTACACTGTAGCAGGTAAACCAGGTATTTCATACCAACTACGCTGTAGCAGGTAAACCAGGTATTTCATACCAATTACACTATAGCAGGTAAACCAGGTATTTTATCCTAGTACAGAAGTATCATGTTATCTGCTATGTGTGACTTTTCGAATACACATTGGGTGAAACTAGTTGGAGATCAAAAAAGGTGAGAACCAGCTGAGAGACAAATGTACGACAGGTGTATGACCAAACAGGTTACTGAAAAGAGAATGGAATTCAGAAAAGGTGCAGCACGTGGTATTTGGGAATTACAGATATGTACAGTGTGTAAGTTTGTACCATGCTGTGGACACATAGTCACTAAATGATACACGCTACATGGCCAGCCAGCCACTAAAAATATAAATATGTGGATTTACCAAATAAGTGCCCAGTATAAGTGTCATAATCCTAAAATATGGTCATATACATGTTCAAAAACAATTGTCCAGGAAGCAAAATATTGCCAAAAGGTTGTAACATCTCAAAATTAACAACATACCATTAGTCTACCATGAACTTGGAAATAAATTAATGATACACGTCAGTAGTATAGATCTGCATGTAAAACTGTTAACCAAACAAAACGAAGGTGACTGTTTGGAGCATAAATAAGTAAGACACACCAAGACAAAAACCAACCTTGTCCGGGTGGTGTGATGTACGTTCTCCGTGGGTTAGAAAGCACAACTCCATCCTTTATGATGCCAATTCCAAGTTTGTTGGCACTGCCTTCAAAGCCTATTGCTACTACCATTGTTGATAAACTGCAAGAAACGCAAATAATTTCTTTGTGACTTGATATGCAGCATTCTCCAGAGTTTGTCATTTAAAATGTCAATCGTATGATGCTTCATTAGCCTTGCATGTTTTATGCGAATTACTAAGTTGGTTTTTATGCAAAAAAATGTACGAGCATTGGCTATTGTCTTAAAAGTGCATATATGGCTTGTAAAGTTAGTGGTGCCAGTGATGCATTTTATTGACATATAATATTATGTTTATGATAACATCCTCTAATACTTTTGGAGTTATTTCATACTAATATGAATGTTTTTTCTTTATATGAACTTTGTGCTGTGTTTACATTAGGTAGCCAACCTTTCTAGATGTCTGACACAACGATGTTAGTCTACAGATGTAGATTGAGCATGTTGGTTGAAATATTTGGAAAGAATACAAAAGTTCCTTGAGTGGTAATTATCATGTCAAATATCACATTCCAAGAAACCGGAAAATAAAGCCATTCAAGGATATTCATAATACCAGGTAATGCTTCAATTAATTAAGATAGTTTATTAGAGTAATGGTGATCCAGAAATATATATATATATATATATATAAATATATATATATATATATATATATATATATATATATATTTATATATCACAATTGTTATATAGCCACAGTCAGAGTTACAATACTGCATATTACTTCCAGACTTGTGTAGCATGGTAAGTATTAGTACCAATAAAGTATTAATGTAGTTTTTTTCAAAATACTTAGTCATGGAATAGACTACATCACTGTGTGTTGTAATAAACACAGTGGATGTCGCAATAGACACATGATGACGATGTGTGAATTCTCTTAAATAATTAATCCTCTTCACATGTCTTGTCTTGTATTGTTACTGGCCAACACTCCTATGGAGTCAAACGGTCAGGGTTGGGTGTGAATGCTATTTAGTCATGTTTGTTTGGGGCTAGGTGTGTGAGTGCTTGCTTAAATTGCTGTGGTTCTGTGATGTTGACTATTGCGTCTGGTAATGAATTCCAATCTTTTATTGTTCGGGGAAAAAAAGAAAATTTGTTATTGTAAATAGATTGTTATGACAAAATGTAGGCAAAAATGTTCGCCCCGCTCTTCGTCTCTGGGGCGAAAATCCCGTACGGCATTTGCTAAAGCATGGTTTTGGCAGTTCCGTAGCCATTTGGCTACGGAACTAATAACTTAAGTTTTAAAACCGATACGCACTAACCGTTTCACATGTGTATTCCGTGACATACAACCGACGATTGGGCGTCAAGAAACTGAAGAAATGTGCTCCAAATAATTACTTATGAGTACTTTTATCGGTGACATAGAAAACATTTCACAATCAGCCGCCATACTGTGCACGTGATGTTGCCTTTGCGTCACATGATCAAACGTGATTTCGTGTAGAATGAGGCCAGAATGGGCCAGCAGCACAGACATAAATAAAACACCCGTTAGTAAGTTAGTAGTTTATAGGGGCATTATTAATGATGTAACTCTATGGCTAGCAGACGGCAATTCTTAGCGTGACCTTATATAGATCTATGGAAATCCCGCGTGCTGTTCTCGCTCACAACAACATCCAGTTATATACAAACCTTGACAAGCACATGCGTTCTGACAAAAAGGTAATAATTTCACACTTTTTCATGGTTATTGTCAGGTAACTTTAGTGATATACATATAAGAATGCATACAGACACGAAAGACGTGTTTATTGCTCTGTTTATGGCGTTTTTGTAAGGTTTCACGTTTCATGAAAATACTTAAGCTTTGATGGACGAGACCTTCGCCCCTACTAGTAGCAACAGCCAGATAGAAAAACATTGTAGGGCGATTGACTTTGCCTAGACAAAATGCAGTATACCCAAAATGCATAAGCCTCTCAGAGTGACTGAGCCATGAAATACACTCCGGCCTCCCTGAATCAGACAGTAGTACAGGCTAAATCCATTTAAAAACCGCCTGCACAAATTCTGGTCCAATCAAGTCAAGGCGATTTTTATTAAACTTTGAAGCACCATTAATAATAGGAATCGGAAACCTTGAACTATTGTTAGATGATGAAGATCTGATCAATGAGGAAAAACAAGAATCCTGCCATAAGAACCATCCTAAGCGGGGGCTCCTAAGCCTAGCCCTAGAGCCAGGCTTAGCCTAGGTCTAGGACTAGGTAGTAGGTAAGTGTAAAGTGAGCGATATTACAAATACAAGTTCGGCACTGCGAACTCATACAGCTTACCGTAAGATATGACATGCGTCTTGATAGATTACACAGAGGACGCCATTTAATTTGATATACACGTGTTAATGCGTGCGTATCAGCGCTGACAACTCAAGGAGAGCGTATTTCAGAGTGTATCATCAAAGTGCGTACCCCGGTATACTGTTGACACATGTGACAGCGATGTAATCGAATAATCTGTGAGGTGTCGCCACTGTGTCCCCACAGCTGTTACATACGTACATCCTCTTCAGCTCTTTTAGGCTAATAGCCTTTTAGCTGGTCTTTACTGTAGTTTGTGCACAATACGTTGATTGAGTGAGGGATTGATTGAATGATTGATTGATTGAATTGAATTTATTCAACATAATCAACGTACATTTTCAATACATTGTAAACATACATAGTTGTAAGCATAACACAGCTACATAAGCATGTAAGTTGTAAACTTATAAATTTCATTCCCCAAAATAAACAATTGCACTTGTTCCATACATATAAGATAAATTACTTAATTAAGCTAGGCCTTAAAAGGTATAGTAGTTGATACGAAATAAAATAATATACATATAATATTATAACGCGTAATCATGACACTAATACAATTAATTCATATTTCATATATACGCAAGAGTAAAGCTTTGTACATTTTTAAATTTATAAATCGAATTGTACAGCTTAATATCAGCAGACAGGTCATTTAACATCTTTGGCCTTTTAATACTAATACATTCAGCTTTTTAGTAGTCCTAAATCTTATATTGAAATTTCTATGTTTATACGGATGTTGTGATAGTGACTAGCATTACCTTTTTGAACAGTTAAATTTCGTTAAAAATACTACGTCGAATGCTTTCGTTGGCCAGTAACTGGGAGAAGGAAGGTGGGGGGGGTAGAATACAGCCACTCAGAAGTCTTCTCACTTCCTGTGATGTTTGCACTAATTGTCTTATCGCGATCTTGGGCAGACATAAGTCACAGAACAACAGGGCACGTAAGGTAACAATGTCAAAAATAAACAGAATATTTTACAGACCTATTACTTCAATTACCGACCCAACTGCTGTGGGAAGTATTCAGCCAGGCTGTGTTCAGCATTGCCTAGCCAACACATTGGAGTAGTTTTTCCTAATGAGTCAACTTAGGAGACCCATATTGAAATAAATTAGCCAGACAAGAACAGCACTGGAATAGATGTCAACTAAGCAATAATTATCCCCTTGGATAACCCCATCTTTGTTGCAAATGGGGGAGCGCATACACAGACCGGATGAGTTGGCAGCCTGGAGGAAATTCCTTCATCTGAACATAACCTGACTATGACGAAGCAAACCACAGAAAGAAACCAAGCTCACCGCCCCATACGCCGGTAGCCTGAGTTGCTCCATCAGTCTGACACGAAATAAACCTATTTGGTTTGTGAAGCCAAGCATACCAGGAGATTGCCCTAGCACAGCATGGCTTTATATATTGTGGTCTTAGGTATTTTTTTTAGCCAAATTCTACAGAAGCACCAATCAGTACAATTATATGTGCCACGGGATATAGACTGTGGTCTGAGAAAATGCCCCACAAATAGTGCTATAGAAATCCTCGCCACAAAAGGAAAACGCATAAAATGTGTATCGGAGGGTAATAATCATAAATCTTTTGCAATACACATAGACTGTACTGACGTATAGAGCAGTAGCGACTACAAAGTAGGCCGGTTATAACCATCTTCATCATTTTTATGACAACCTTTCTCAAGCTATTCTTCGTGGAAACAATGAAATATATCGACAATTGCCAATGAATGACAGTCTTGTGGAACTTGACACAATATGACAACTTATTTTATCGCCTGTCGTGCTATTTAACTCTCTTGTTTTTTATTCCAACTCTTTTTCTCCGAAACACAAAACATCCAGGTGTGAATTATCAACAGAGGGGCAATTAAAAAATTATTGCGGACACCACGAACCATATTGAAATTGCTGGAGGATGGTAATTAACATGCTAGTACAGAAGCTGTGTATGGAAGATTAAGTTGGATTTGTGGGGAAGTTTTTGTTGGGAAGACTGATATGTATATGACGGATTGATTTCTTTCCACCTATTCTGTCCACATTGAAGTCACACGTATATTTACTACAGAACACTGAATGCACACCAACTGATGTGTTCTGTTGGTTTTTGTGTGTAAATGTTTTGAGAAAACTGCTTTAAACAGAATGATTACGTATTCTCGACATAAAAAGTATGCATGTGTCGATACAATTAAGTTACAAGAAAAATTGCTTCCCAGAGAAGTTGAGGTGGATTTTGAACGAATATTTCTGCCATGGGTTGAAGTGTAAAACACTTTGAAAAATCCCAAGGACTGGATACCACGAAAGCAATGTTCCTATCTGTCTGCCTGCCTTCCCGCCTTCCACCTGTCTGCTTCCATCCCCGCCTCCCTCCCTCCCTCATGCACGCGTGTGTGCGTGCTTGTGAGTCCAGTGTAAGGGGCTGTCCTTTTCTGCCCACATTGAAGTCACATTGACAGCAGAACATGGAACGCACACTAACTGATGCGTACTATTATTTTTGTGGGTAAACGTGTTGAGAAAATTGCTGTAAACAGAACGATTACGTATCCTCAATAGAACAACACGCATGTGTCGATACAATTAGGATACCAGGATAATTGCGATATAGAAATTGCGGTTCTAAGTGAGGATTACAACGTCACCGGCGGCGTTGACACGTGTCAAGGCGTGGTGCTGCTAAAGATTATCTGATGCAAACAGGACAATGCCGTCTGTGCGCATGGACAATGCCTGTCGTGGTTCGTTGATTACCTCCGCCAGCACAGACAAAAGACTAAAAGTGTCAATTCCTGTCCACCAGCCAGCATGCAGCGAATTCTTGCATTTAGCGTGTCGCATATAACAATCCATGCGAAGTTGGTGCTTCTGCTAATGAAGCAACAAATGGCATACTGTGTGGGGCCTATCATGATTGAAGAACGACCAATTGAAGAAATATGGAGGAGTGTGCAAGACAGCATTTCGTGTGCTATATCCGTGTTTATTTGCATGATATCTGGTTCAACATACGTTGTATGTCCATAGCACACACTGCGTGCTTCCTGTGGTGTTGTCTGCAAAAGCTGATATCAGCTAAATAGGTAGAAGTGCATTGCGTTGACAGCCGGTCTGACGAAATGGGTGAACAAAGAAATGCTTCGAGACAGCTACTATGAAAACAAAAGGTGCATTATAAACAACGAATTTGTGACCTAACAGAATGCGGATGGTTAATGTATACACGTCATTTGGTTTTGTAAATAAATAATATCTATACTACGGAGTCTGATGCAGCTCATGACTGTATATTAGCTGCATGAAAATGTGGCTAGTCTGTTGCTGGCAGGGAGACGAGACACTTTCTAAGCGCTTTGACTCACTGTTGGCTAACGTAACTGTTATGTGCATTTGCTCCACAAAGTAACGGCAGTGGGAACTGCTAGATGCATAGATAATAAACAGACATACCAGTTAATACAACTGTTCGATGATACTATTGGCCATATAATGAACCTTTTCCAATTGCAGTGTGTTGTATTCCTTTGGCAGGGTTATGTAGATTTATTGATAACAGGTACTCGACCGACGCTGTAGTAGACGCCATCTTAGAGTGATCACTTCCGGCGCATGCGCATAATTTCCACCAATAAATCTGCATAAATGAATACCAATAACATAGACTAGTAATATTATTTATGCATGTTATACACTTTGCTCCATTACACCATGCACTATGCTATTTAAGAAACATTCTAATTAACTAAATTGTTTAATTAGTAAATGTTATGTCAGATAAATGTAAAGTGAACATGTTTCAAGAGTTCATACCATAAATTCACCTAAAAAGGGTGTACCTACTATATAAACGGGTAGACGTGTTGTCATAAGAGGTTGCTAGCTCAACACATAGGGATTGTCAGTAGTTTGGGTGGAGAACTACAATTGGTCTGGGGGCCGACAAATCTCTCCCCTGAGAGCTGCTCGAATGCAACTATAAGAGATTCGGTGACTGTGGATTGGTCTCTCCACCGACCGATAGGAGGTGCAACCAAATAGCTGATAATGGCTAAGTGTCACTCACGTCATTGGTCTCTTATTTTTTAAACAAAAGAATATCGATCATTACATATTCAGATTCAGTTTATTATTCTCGATTCGCATTAGTTGGTCAATCGGCATCAGTTTTATTATCATCGTACCAAACGTATGTCAATCCTTAATCAATTACATGTAAATTATTATGTTGATGTCCTTCCTTGCATTTTAGTAACTCAATGCTTTCATTATATCACTCCACGTCACTCCCAAAACAAAAAGGCTATATAATGTTATTGTTTTATGGCACTCCAGCACATATGCAAATTTGTTCTCTTCGAAGAACAGCCAGGTCACACTGTTAAGCTAATGTTTTCCACACGTTTTGATTTTACTCTGCTTCTCTACATGCAATCTAAAGACTAACACAAAAGGAAACGTCTTGAAACATATTGTGCACACCTAATCGATTCAAATAGACATGCAACATTTACCCTACCAATAATAACAAACTCGGATTTACTTGCATTTAACTTTAATGTGGTCTCTGTCTTCCAATGGAAGATTTTGTGGAGACGATCCCTGAACTAGTTTTGGAAGTGATTTGTATCTCCTGTAGCCAAAATAGCATAAGTATGTGATATATTAGCATACACTTGGTGATCCAAGTTGTGACGTTGGATAACTGAGCCAAGTAGAGTAGCGTAGAGAGTGAAACACCCTTAGGAACACTGCGTGAAGTATGGAGCGAGGCTGAGAAACAATTCGTTATCTTCATTATTTTATATCTATCAGTTAAATATGATGAGATCCAGCTCTGTGCCAGTTATGCCACACCACATTGACATGCTTTTAATAAGTTGTCCTTTGCCCAATGGTATCAAATGCGGCAGATAGCCTCAGCAACGAAATGGTCTCTTTTTATACACTGCTTGGACCCACTACCCATTGTCTGGATCCGCTCAAGTCTGCATGGCTCACCGAATGATATAAATTCAGTCAACACTTTATCATTTGCTGAGTCACCAGTACTGTCCGCACTGATTGTCCTTAAACACTTCCAGGAGGATCCATGTGACAATGTCTTCATTTTGTTGGAACCCCGACTGCACAAACAAACAAACAAACAAACATAAGTTATAATTTTAATGTTCAGTAAAATTATAATTTTGACATTATTTAAAGTTAACGAAGTTAATAATCAATACATTGGTATGTGGGCGTTTTCACGTACAGGGTACACTTTTACCAAAATTCAATTTCCCTCATAGTTTTGAAACAATTAATTGTGTAATATTAATTCAGTCTAATTACCATACCATTTTTGAGGCTCAGCGGGATTGAGAGACTTTACATGAAACCGCCAATAATCTGTATATCTGGACAGATGTCTTTAAAAACAAAGGCGCTAAAATACGAATAGATGGAACGTGATATGCTTTGTCATGGCTTCATCAATTATAGCAAAACCGAATTCATTAATTCCCCCCCTAAAATTAGCCACGGAAACTCCCGCGCATGATCACAGAACAGAATAAACTAATAACATCTAATTGTTTATTCCTTGCCCACTTACCATATGCCTCTGGGAACATCTCAGCTGATGGATGCACACAAACCAATTAATTTCTTCGTGGTGATGTCCTACTTACGAGGGATGGAGTCCACGACTGAACCATTGTGTCTGGAGTGATATACACAGAAGTTGTCATTTCATCCTCCCTAAGGCCAATAAATGAATGGGACAGATTATCTGCAGTTTCTGTTAATGCAGGCCATGTGAATATGTTAAAAAACAAAATTTACAAATATCTTGTTACACATAGATGTAAGAAAAACTGTCTAGTTAAATGCTTCATTTCTGTCTGAATCAACCAATGGTTGCATTTCAAAAATATATAATTCTAACTCGACCAAACATTACATCTATATTACAGATAGCTATATTACGTAAGAACAATATCAACATGTAAATGAGCAACACATATTTTGAATCATGGTGGAATGATAGGATGAGCAGTATGCCGACGACCATGGGAGGATGAACATTTGTAGAAGGAAGCATACCCAAAAAGCCATATTGGTGCACCCTGGGGCAAGACAGCCACCCATATACCTGGGGCATTTCGCCCTGATCGCCCTGACAGTTGATGGTAAAGTCAGTTTATGTTGCCCAACCATGCATACGGAGTTATGTACCATATTGGTTCGTCCATATAAATATGGTCGAAACATTGCCTGAATAATAATACATACATACACACATGCAAATATTATTACAGTACACAGGCTATAATAGTTGTCAAGTAAAAATGTAGTTAACAAATAAAATATACCTTCCTATTCATAAATTGATGAAATGTTATAAAATTGTTCCGTGCGCATATTTGCACAGAGACTGGGTGTGGTAGTGTTTGACTATTTAGTGTCATTGTAAAATTATAACAAATGCCTCTTTCCTTTGTTTACATGTGATACAATAGAGAAAAGACTAATAAGTTATCGTACTCAATATAAGCAGGATGCATGTAATTCTAAAATCAATTCCCCGAATGCGGCGGTGCGCAAAAGAGTTGCACGAGTCATGGTATGTTCGCTGACCCTCCTGATTGTATCCCTACCAATATTATCTGGACAATATCTCATCATTAACTCCACGGACAATATTCCAGAAATACTGTTTATGAGACAGTATCTCTTCATAAGTATATCCTTGATATTATTCTGCTACTGCATTACACACAGAATGTCTGCAAATTGTCCACTTTCCGAGGTTGATTGCGGCTGTGTTTGAATATGAAAGCCTATAATTGAATTACGGTTAGTTGATAGTAAGTTATTATCACATCAGTAAAAAATGCAATTTGCTGGCCCAATAACTTGATTAAATAAAAATGTTAAGGTAGCTCCTCGAATGTGAATTTGATTTCTTTTCCTATATAAAAGCATTCGTCTTCACATAACGGGCGGGTCCTGTCTCAGAAAAAAGGGGTTCCCAGTTTTCCAATAAAACAGCAGGAAAAACAACTATAGTTATCCACTTTTTGACACGGACATCACTTTCTAGCGCACCACAGTGGAAGGTAAAGGCAAAATAATTTTTCTTTATTACGTAACCTAATATATTCTAATTTACTGAAATATATATTTCTTGTAATTCTAGATGCTGTCAATGTGACTTACCAAAGTTGTTACTGTGGATATACTGAAGGTGTGGTTCCACCCTCTCTAAGGAGATAACCTTGAATGATGCCAAGGCCACCGAGCCGGGCTGTGTGCTGATAATGTCAAGGAATCACGTCACGTTCCACGTATGTACATGGTTGTACTCAGAGCACACTGCAAACACAGCAGTGAGCTACAGTGATTAACTTTCCATTATTCAAGCACCTGTTACTGATAAGCCGCGTCTTATCAAAAGAAAGCTGATATGATCATAATCAATGCTTCAATTTGGATTACTTGAAAAGAAAACCAAGCTTTTACTTGTATATTTTATATAACTGTGGATGTCATATAGTAGTATGTGATTGATGGCCCACTGAAAATTATGCCATAAACGTGACATGGTCACCATCACGAAACAAAGCTTTTCCATGTATATTTGAATATTTTCCCAAGAAATATACCTGGGAATTGGACCTGCCAGAGATGAGATGCTTCGCTGACAACATCACCTTGGGACTGGCGTGTACGGTGAACGTGTGTAAGACCTGTGGGCCCTGTCTCATTGACTCTTGGTGCTGCACAACTCCCGAAATTGTCCAGTAGGCTATCTCAATCCAATTCCCACTCAGGGCTGAAAACAGCAAGCAATGTACAATGCCTAAACTGCTCTGCTTCACAGGAGCAACTTGCACATTAGCGTAACAAGTATAATCAACACATCTAAATGAGACGTCTTAAGTGTAGTTTCTATGAATTAGTCAGTATTTATAACTTTTAGTTTAAACATTCTAGTCAAATGTAGCAAGCAGGGAGACTGTTTTGGGGGTGATATAGACACTGAGGGGTGTGATACTGTCCCCACTATGGTATCTCTCCTTCATACTCAGCAGGAACTTCTGCATTAGTGTAGGTAGGATGCAGAAACAATAGCACTCAATCAGCTTTAGTTTTCAATATGTGTATGCATACATTGAAAGCTACATATTCTGTGTACTCTATCTAACCTATAAATAAGTGTATGTTGGTCTGTCTGCAGTGAATACATGTATGAGGAAATGTAAAGTACCAGACGATTAGTGAACAGGGTTAATTATCCCAATATTGCAGAAGAAGGGAGATGCGCAAGACCTGGGAAATACAGAGGCATCGCATTTCTAAATCACATCATGAAGCTGCTAGGGAGGACCCTGGATGGGAGGATCAGAAAGAGAGTAGAACAAGAATTCGGGGAAGAACAACAGGGATTCAGAAAGGGAAAAGGAAAGACTGATGGGATGTTTGCATTAAGACAGCTGGTAGAGAAGAGGTTGGAGATGCAAGGGAGAATGGCAGTGGGATTTGTGGACATTCTCAGGAAGATGGTGTATGCAGACGATTTGGCCAAAATAGCAGAGAACAAACAAGAACTACAGGAAGTGTTGGAGGAATGGAAGGGGGCGTTCAAGAAGCACGGACGTGGGTTGGACACCAGAGAGAGGAGCTGACCATCAGTTTGGAAGGTAAGGAGATCAAGCCAGTCGATGGTTTTGTGTACCTTGGATGAAAGATTATGGAGGATGGGCATTGAGAGGTAGAAGTGAGACGTCGTATACAAGCGGGAGCGAATGCTTGGAGAAACGTAGAGGGAGTCATGTTGGAGAGAAACGTTTTGAAAATGCTGAAAGGGAAAGTCCTGAGTGAGCGTGTTGCACCGGCATGCCTCTATGGTCTGGAGACAGTGGCGTTAACATAACAACAACAGTTGCAGCTGCAAGTTTGTGAGAACAACTTGGTTCGTCGAATAAAAAGAACAAAGAGGTTGGACAAAAGAAGGATGAATGTTTCACCTGACCCTCACCCCTATAAAGCGGTAAACAATAAGGAAGAGCACCATTAGCTTAGTAAATAGTTATATTTAATAAATTCAATGATATGGTCAACATTTTCATAAATAGTGTATAAAGTGCTTATGAGATACAACATTTCAATACAAAGTTTGCCAACTTTTAGCATCCCTCTTCAAACATGGTGTTGTGTGACTATGGTGCAGCATTTAGACACCCGGTGCCCATGACAGTGACAGGATTCTCCTCAGGATTCTCTTCCTTTTCTCCTGACAGACCTATCTCACTGACTGACCTATCTCACGCGTGACGAGGCCGCCATCATTGCTGATCATGACGTTCCACAACTAGATGATGGAGTGGAAGGCGGCGGCCACCATCATGTTACAGTTCTCCTGGACAGCGTTGAGCACCTTGGCATTGACCTATCACCTCCGTCAGACACCACAAGAGATGCCAGCGTGCAGAGATCTTCATCCTGTGTCACACAAACACACACGTTAAATAGAACTGCTTCAATGACACAGATCACAAACACACACTTTGGTATTCTGGTAAGGAACATTACAGAATCAACCAATTATATGTATCTCCGTTTGAGCGATATCCATTTTACCAGATTGTTGTACTCATATATAAATGACGTACTCTTCTTGACTACAGCACGCATATCAAAATAAATATAACCCTTGACAAGAAGGATGCACAGGGAAAGGATTAATAACGACATCGAAAAAAATCAAGCAAGTTACCAAAACAAAAGCCATTACCATTCAGCACCAATACTGATTTATTACAACTTCAAGACCGTACCACAGACATCAGTGTTAACAAATTCGTCAAAAGCAGAAAGGCGTTTTCCACACTTATAATACAATATTCCGAAAAACAAAATAGTCACAGAAGCGTGCCTTACGACGCACAAAGTCAACAATACCCTTCGCGTCATTCTGCTGCGTTGAATAGAACGATAACTGATGTAGCCGTCGGTCGCATGATCTCACCGCCAGCTGAATACGTTGAACCGAACGTGTCCTGGACGGTCCCATTACGTTGATACCCCTTTTAGCACAATGTACCACGCCAAAAGCGAAAACATCGTGTGTACAATTATTGCATAATCATGCCCCACACCTAGCAATGAACTTCTAATGTGGGTTCCCACACCACACTTGGATACTATTATTGCATAATTTGTTTATGCCATCCGTCTATATACACTCTAACATATACATAACCATATCCAGGAAAATAGTTCATATACTAGCAATTCGCAGAAATTCGACATTATAACACCTACCTGTGCAAACACACAAAGTGGGGATAGGCAACAGCGATTCGATTAAAGTGACCCTTGATACTGTTTACTCTCGGTCCATCAAAATTGTTTCTGGCTACAGCAGCACCTGTAAGAAGACCTCAAGTAAAGGTACGTTATTATACATCACGCTATCCAGTCCTTGGGATTGTTCAACGTGCTTACCAGTTCACCCTCTGGTATACCTCTTCATTCCAACACCATCTCAACTTCTCTGGAAAGCATTCAGCCACGCTGCAATTATTTTGCGAAGATTATTCGTCCACATTTCCACCACTGTCTGTGTATTCAAAACATTTACACACAAAAACCAACAGTACACATCAGTTGGTGTGCATTCAGTGTTCTGCAGTAAATGTACGTGTGACTTCAATGTGGACAGAATAGGACCGCCCCTTTCATATGATTTACTCGGACACACGCACGCATGAGGGATGTAGGTGGGGATGGAAGCAGACAGGGAGGGTGGCAGGCAGATAGGCAGGACAAGTATGTTCTTTGTATCCAGTCATTTGTTCTGTTCAAAGTGTTTTACACTTCACCCCGTAGAACACCTGTCCATTCCAACTCCATCTCGACTTCTCAATGCCACGTAAGAAATCATTTATCTGACTGGTCCATAACTAGGGTTGAAGCTAAGTTGCCAATCAGGATTTCCGTCCTTTTTTAGATCCATAGAGATAATGCTTCATCCTAGTTTGTTAACTAAGAGGAGACCAAATAGAAGTGTTTAAAATAGTGAACGGTTATTAGGATGTTGATAGTAATATGTTCTTCAAATTAAAGAAGGCAGTAGAACCAGAGGAAACAAAGCAGCAGTAGTTAAGGAACAGTGTAGGTTGGACATGAGAAAGAACTCTTTCTCACAGAGGGTGATACATGAATGGAACAAACTGCCAAATGATTGTGTTAATGCTAGTAGTGTGAATATGTTTAAAATAGAATTGACAGATATATGATAAGAGCGGGCTACACATAGATGATAAAATTGTTGGACTCTTGAAAAGCCAATGGCTTCCTTGTCCAGTTGCCACCTGGAACTTGTTGTTTGGGATGGCAATCTTGTTAAATCTTGTTAAAAACTAAAATAATGTCTGCCGTATAATCCTTCATTGCTGCAATGACCCTGTGTCTGGCATCAAGAGTGCAGAGATGGGTCTGGGGCGAAGCAGAATGGACACGTATGTCCTCAGCTGGACGGCTGTGGACAAAAACTCCCACATCCAACATAACTACCACATTCCTGATGGCGTGGCAGTCTGGATGAAGACACGAGTCTCCAACAATGGTTTGCTCTAATCTCATTCTAAAAGTATACAGGCAGTACGCACTTTAGTTTATGGACATGGTCTACAATGTTGTGCTATTTGATTTGACTGTCCTTATAATATGGGTTTCCTTGTGTCTGAAATATATTTTCAGTTATTGTAAATATTTGCAGCATCAAAAGTTTTTGTAACCAGATTGTAGTTTGCCGACATAATTACGAGTTGATTAAGTGAATGTCATGTTTCAGTTGACCTGAGTGCGATCGGCCACACAAACAAACCAATCATAGTGGACAGATCTCCACCTATTCCAGGGCTTGTTTATGATGGTGACAACCTAAAAAAGGATATCTCCTTCCAGTCATCTTCCTCCCGATACTGCGCCAACTGGAACGGGTTTGGAGACCCAGAGAGTGGACTGAGTATATTTATAGATTGGGAAAATATTCTCAAATTATAGTCTTATCCCTTTTTGTTGCTCTCTGCAGCAGTGGGCAGAATGCTGATCTAAAATATGTTGGTTTATTCAAGCATAAATTGCACTGAAGCAGAAATAAATTCTTAGCTGTTGACACAAGGTTTCAGTGTTTGCAAAATAGAAATTATCAATTAATCAATTGATCATTTAGTTTCAACAACTGTACACATTCATGATAACAAAAATATTTGTTTTTGGAAATTTTGGAATTTAGGTATAATTAATAGTTTATTGGAAAGAGAAGTATAACTCTTACTTATGGTTCATTCAAAGTAGTATACTTATAGATATGTCACTGAGTGACTATTGTGATATAGATATAATGATGTTTTGTATTATTACTGAACATTCTTCAGGATAGTTCGTTTTCAAATCAGATAACTTTCATTTTACGTATCCAAGGTGTGTTTAATTTACCTGGTAGAGGCTTTCGTCAAGGTAGCACGTCGACTTCATCAGTACCGATGACGCTGAATGAAGTCATGAATCATTTGTGTCATATGATGTTGTGTCGCTGTTCACGAAAACTCCGATAAAAGAAGCATGCGAAATCATCAGAAAAAGACTAGAGAATGATAAGACACTAAAGAAGAGAACAAACCTAGATGTAGACAACACCATGGAGTTGTTGAAATTTGTCCTGGAAATGACATACTTCAGATTTGAAGGAGAAATTTACCAGCAGAAGTTTGGAGTAGCCATGGGCAGTCCGGTATCCCCCATCTTCGTCGAAGTTATAGTTTCTCGTGAATTGCTATAAACCTTCGTGCCAGATACGGCCAAATGCCATTTTAAAGTCACTGAATTTGTGAATCAGGTGTCATTACTAAAACATGTCTTTTTCTATAATTAGTTTTACATTAGATATTTGCTCAGTAGTGCTTCTAGTCGGCCTTAAGTCCTGTCTATTCATCAACCAGTGTTTCGTTGGTTTTTCCTTTGAGTCTGTTCAAGATTACCTATCACACATAACTTAATGCTTCGATCATTATCTGCTTGCACGGCCCGGTGCAATGACAACGGCCCCATCGTTTCCGAACAACTTAGGACACAACAACAACATTAATTCAAAACAACATATGGTAGTTACTTCAGTTCACCGGTTGAATGTCATCAGCCTGTTTTGCGAAATTTGATTGGTTCCTTTAAAATTTTAAAAATTCATGTTGTAAAGTAAACGTACTTTCAACGCTTTACAGCCGCTAGAAAACACATCATTATGAGCTACCAGTGGGACAACAAGCAGCTGATGAGGCGAATCATGATGAGCTACCAGTGGGACAACAAGCAGCTGATGAGGCGAATCATGATGAGCTACCAGTGGGACAACAAGCAGCTGATGAGGCGAATCATGATGAGCTACCAGTGGGACAACAAGCAGCTGATGAGGCGAATCATGATGAGCTACCAGTGGGACAACAAGCAGCTGATGAAGCGAATCGGAGACGAACTGAAAGAGGCTGGATTCAAAGTATGGATGGATGTCTACGACATGAGTGGGTATCACTTATGGTTGAATGCTTCATTATGTTGTCGCCTTGGTTGTACGGTTATTTGTCCAAATAAATTGTATTAAATAATACGTTTGGCAATTCATTCAGTTTCGGAGATGTAACTTGGTGTCTTTATTATATCCAGTAGTGCAATTAGGGGACCTTTGGCCATATCTAACGACTATCTAGACCAAAATGTTACTTCAAAAACAGCATTATTAAATGATACAAGCTATTACGGATATGTTTTGTATAAAAACATACTAGTAATGACCCAAATTAAACACGATGGAAAATATCGCAAGACTACATACTGGATACACAACACAACACCAGGCTGGCTGGCATTCCACTTGCCGGCTTGCTAAGTTACGTTTCCTCGGTCTCTGGCAGGCAGTTCGACGCTAGAGGCGATGGCGGCAGCGGTTGAGGAAGCCAGCATGGTGCTGATTGCTGCGTCTACCAAGTACAAGGACAGTGCGAGCTGCAGAACAGGTACATTATCTGATTTACTGTTCACAACGTATCTTTGCTCCGTTTCTCATCCTCAACACTCATCGAACTAAATGCACTTCTTCGAGTCGCACAAACGTTTAGTACGTAGGTTTATAAGAATAAATAACACAAGGCTGCTCGCAGTCGTCTTCTGGAAAACAACGAATACATACATATAGGATAATGCGTGTGCCCGGGGCCCATGGTGATGGTTCGTGCATGAAAACATATTCACGATTCCCCGATTCTCCCTAGCGGTGGGGGTACTACAAAGTAACCTGTGTGGAAGTTGGACGCACAGATTACGTAACTCGGAACTATAGTGCGTACAATTGTTTGCAGCGTTGCAATGCGTGTTTTCTACAATTGTTGCGAGTTACGTGATCTACATCAAACGCCCACGCACGAATACTTCGTGAAACCGGCAGTTGTACATGATTTTAGGGCACGAAGTTGTCATCGCCAGGACACTGCGCAAACAAAACACAACTGAGTAGTACAAGGAGTCATAAGCTCTTGCAGTGGTTTCCATTTGGTCCCAGTCAACTCGGCTAGTATACAATAAAAGGAAGCCCGTTTGCAAATACGAAAGATGTACATGTCGATATTTTCCCGTTTCTTCACTGTGTCACCAGAGGGCGAGTACGCGTATAACAACAGGCGAGAGATCGTTCCAGTGATTGTTGAGCCTGACTACAAACCCGACGGCTGGCTGGGTCCTCTTGTGCTGAATCACCTCTACTTCGACTTTACAGACGACACGAACTTCGGACAGAAGATGAAAGAACTGATTAATGAAATTCAACGTCGCGGCCAGTGCATGATACAATGCAACGTAATAATAACAACTATAACATCGCCACATCTCTATATTGTAGACATTGAAATGTGAATTGTTTTTACTTCTCAACAAACCGTGGTTCTATCTTCTGTTAACCGATTTTAACCGACCCTCTGGTCTCTCGCTCTTCATCAGTGGACGGACGTCGATACGGATGTGTCACGTGGGATACTAGCTAGCATACCACAACAGTGTACTTCACACCGACCAACACCAAGAAGACAAAACAACAAAAAAGCCAAATATGAGGTTGTATATGACATATGTGCCCAGAATGTGAATAGCAAATAATCGGAGAAACGGCGAGAACACTAGGCAAAAGAATCCTGAGTCATATGACCTGGGCCATGCCCGTAGCGACGTCTGTACGCCGATTAAGACCGAGAGAATATGTAGATATAGTTGAACAGCCCGATATGTCTAGTTTTTTTTTAGTTTTCCACCTTTTCACACCAAAAGCATGTTACGGACTGTTTAGATTATACTAATCGTCTCCATTATTGTCTTATGTGTTTATGTAACATACACTTTTCATTATAACAAATAAATAACAAACACGTTTTGATATAGTTCCGTTTTAAAACTACTCAAACGACATGTTTTTGCTGCAGGAGGGCGCGTGCACACGTAAGAAGTTCTGTCCTCCCGCCGATACTACACACTCTGCACGTGGGACGGCCAGTAACAGCTGGGCATATTGTCTTTGCTGTTGCTGGCCTTGTCACAGACGCGTCTCACCCGAGGAGCAGGTGAGATTTCGTGTGCCAAGTCAAATGCCTCGGTCATTTCTATACTTGCACGGATACTACATAAGCTGCTTGGCTGAATTTTTCATTGTTGTTTCACACTAACTTTAATCGAAGATACTGTTGGTAGTTTTGGGCACCCCTGGTGACATACGTGTGCTCTACATGCTCCTGGATTTTACTATGTTAATGCGTTTTCTATACATATGATCATCGTTATAATTGTGCAGGCGTTTTGTGATACTACGTACTATGCATGGATGCTTGCTGGTTGGAGCTGCATACAATGCATTTGTGACATTTGGTAACTACGGTCTGCAGTCACACCTTTTCGTATCAACGAAGATTACACCGTTGCACCTATGTTAACCTGCATTCGATATGACAGGCGCGAATCGCTGTGCAATAGAAAGATGACGACGAAAGACAATAGAGTGCCTAGTCAGGTCAAGCGATACCTGTGAATGTAACTTCCAGGACATATAAGCATAACAATGTGCAAATCACCTTGCCATAGTGATCCGTGCAACTTAGTTCACGTTTCCACACACAGTCATACGAGCACATCAAAGAACAATCTCTCAGTCGCTGTCCTTAACGCTCGATCTGTGAGAATTAAAACTTTAGCCATCAATGAATTCGTGACAGACCACGACGTTGACATATTAGCCATAACTGAATCGTGGTTGAAAAAGAACAGCGACAAACCGATAATCGCCGAGTGGTTACACGTTCATCAACGTTCCTCGTGCTGCGGGACGCAGTGGCAGTGTCGGCGTCATCCATAGGAACAATCTACCATGCAAGATGCTTCCTAAACAGAACTATGTGACTTTTGAACTGATGCGTATCCAGTTCATCGGTGCCACTTCGAGATCGTTCAACATTTACAAGCTCTACCGCCCGCCATCATCGGTAGGACTCCCAGGTAGGACTCCCAGGCTCACCGCAGAGTTCTACGTGGAAATAGAACAATTGTTCCGATATGTGTCGATATGTGTAACACCAACGTGCATTGTAGGCGAATTTAACATCAGATACGACATTGAAGCAGAGGCCCGGCCACTCGACCATGCAATATAATTCAACACGTCACAGATCCTACAAATTCTGCGGGCATTACACTGGACTGTGTGATAACTCCAAAACACGACAATTTGACTACTTCTGTTGACGTTATTCCGATGTCCATAAAGATCATCATTTGGTGCGCTACGTCATCAACACCAACAGGTCAGCTAAGATATCGACACATAATGAAATGCAACTACTGCTTGTTTGACGACGGTTCTTTCAACAATAGCATATGGTGAACTTGTGCGTCATTATTGGCCATGGCGTCAACATCCAGTGCAGCGGAACTTGTCAACAGCTACAATGCTTCCACGAGAACATGTATCAATACGCATGCGCCTGAGCGACGGACCGTCATGCGGGGTGATAAACCCAGTCCGTGGTACAATGAACCACTTTGATAACGGGAGTGTCGCAAGGGTCAGTGCTGGAACCACTTTGATAACGGGAGTGTCGCAAGGGTCAGTGCTGGAACCACTTTGATAACGGGAGTGTCGCAAGGGTCAGTGCTGGAACCACTTGGATAACGGGAGTGTCGCAAGGGTCAGTGCTGGAACCACTCTTATTTTCATTATACATGCAGCAGATCTGTGATATCATTCACAACCATGACTTAAAATATCACCACTATGCCGATGATCTGCAACTGTTCTGTCACTTCGACCTGGATGCATCTTCTCTGCTGTGCGTCGGATCGAGCGATGTATCGATGACGTGGGGAATTGGATGACGTGGAAGTATCCTCGCATGAATGACACCAAAACAGAAATTCTACCTGTTTTCCCCAAACCGGCATCTGGTATCTTACGTGGACTGTGTACGTATTAGGACTACTGCAACTCTCTGCTGTTTGAGACTCCAGCCAATACCATTGACCGATTGCAGCGACTTCAGAACGCAGCCGCTCGCCTTGTTACTTGCCAGACTCGTCGTGAAAGTGCGGTACCTATACTTCGCCAACTGCAATGGCTACCCATTCAGCAGCGTATTACATTCAAGATCGCTGCGCTTACGTACTTCTACATGCAGAAGCTCGTGTGTATCTAAAAGCCAGCCAGACATCTTCGATCTGTAGACTCTGACCCCCTCGTTGTCCCGAGATCACGCAGTAGAGCCGGTGACTGTGCATTTGTCCAAGCAGTGATATAAGTGTGGAACGCACTGCCGTCCAGTGTTACCTGCAAAACCTCACTGGACTCAGTTAAGTCAGCCTTAAAGACACACTTATTTACTGCCGCGTATGTGTAGCTCAATGCTAAAACAAAAACTTTGTTTACCATAACTTATTGATGTTTCATCTTAGTTTATTAATTTATTTTAATCTTATTGGCTTAATTAGCCTAGTCACTTTTTTTAACTTAACTTATTGATGTGTACATTTATCTTAGTTTATTTATTATTATACTTTTTTGGTAACCACATTTATTTTATTATATGCTATTATATAGGTCATGCTGCTCCTATAGTAAGTTTTCTTATGGTCAATGTAATATTTACATGCCCACCGTAATTATTATTATTTTAAAACTAAATATTATATATAATAATAATAATAGTATAATATAATAGTCAAGTTTATTTCAATAGCATCAATAGTAGACATACAAACACAATTGAATTTTACACATCAGTAGTACAAGTTGAAAAAGGGCAAGAAGAAGCTTAATGCTTTTGTTGCTTTCCCTATCACTTATAAGTGACACTAAATAATACAATTATACAAGTGTAAGCATGTATTATAGAATTCAGTTATCAGTATGTTAGTATTTTTAAGAGAATAGTACACGAAAAATTCTACTGCAAATTTGTCACCATAATTGGGTTACTCATTGGTCACACAGCTGTGCAATACTTGAACGGTATAGTTCTTTTTGAAAAGATGAACACTCTTGCAATGAATTAATGAGCTGTCAAGGGAATTCCATAACTTTGCACCGTTAATTGATATACACATTGTATTTAGATTAGTGCATGCATACTTTTGTTTAAATACACAATTTTGTCGGGTCATATAGACAGGGTCATACAAAACGAAAAGTTTTGGTATGTTGTTTAGCAATGCATTGTTAAATGACATAATTTCAGCAGTTTTTAGTTTCACCATATTTGGTAACTGTAGAATGCGGATATGCTAGATGTGTGGTCCAACCTCTGAGCTTATCAAACTCAGCATGTGTCTGCCGGATAAGTTCAATGATGTCATTATTACAGTGGAACATTTTCGTGTCTTCTGCAAATAAAATAAACAGTTTTGAAGCACTGAAAATGTCATCGATATACATTATAAATAATGTCGGTCCTCAAATGGAACCTCAGAATCACAATTTTTATACTGATCAAACTGTGATCTATTTTCTAAATAACTCACAATCCACTTATGTGCTATACCACGAACACCATAGAAATAATTTTGTTTTGCCAATACATCATGCTCAGTGGTGAAGAATGCTTTCTTGAGATCTATAAATACACCAACGGAATATTTATTATTGTCTAGAGAATTAGTAAATTTCTCAACCAATTACAAAAAAATAGCATGAAAGGTTGACATATTAGATCTAAACCCATACTATATTGTAAAAATAAATCACACATATTTAGAAAATTGTCCAATCTAGCATTATATAATTTCTCAAGATTGTTTTTTTAAATTGCGGTAGTAAAGAGATAGGTTTATAATTTGTGAATACACACTTATCCCCAGCCTTAAATACTAGAATAACTTTGGCAATTTTCATTTGGTTGGGGAACACACCTGTTTGGAAAGATACATTGCATCAGCGATTTAAGGATATTACAATTTCAGTAATAATTGTTTTGACCATGCTCATGTTAATTTAATTAAATTCCGCTGACACATTGTTTTTAAATTGTTGTACAGTTCAAATAATTTCTTGCTCATCAACCGGACTTAGAAAAATACTCCCATTACATCCTTCCCACAAATAATCATAAATAGACATGTGAAGAACTGTTCTTTGCTAAGTTAAAGCCAACATTTGTAATGTTGAATCCATTTGCAATAGCCTTATTTTCTGATATTTGTTTGTTGTTACTCACAAAATAAGTAGGGTATTCTGGTGCGTTGAATTGTTTGTTGATGATACTGTTTAATATTTTCCAGGTGCCCTTTACATTATTTTTCTGCTTCTCTAGCAACTCACTGTAGTTTTCTCAGAGCACCGTAATACAGAAGAAATTTGTTGTTATATGTTTTGTATCTTAGTTCCGCTTCAGAAGATTAATTTTATCTGTGATATGTCATATATTTCTATATATTTTCTGTAAAGCGCTGTGAATTGTATAGGATGTGGCGCTATTTAAGACAAATATTATAATTATTATTATTAATTGATGAACGTAATATTTTTTTTCAGGAGCAAAAAGCGGGAGAACCGATTAGAACCGTCCAAGTCACCGGGTGCTTTTCGATGGTCGACATAAAGTTCTAGGCAAACCTGCGATTCCACAGTAGATGTGCCTACTTGTAGTAATTAGTTAGTTTATGAAATGTGTAGCTTTTTCCCCATCACTACTGCTGCTACTGTTTTCCTATGAGCATCTGTGTGCGTGTGTGCGTGTGTGTGTGTGTGTGTGTGTGTGTGTGTGCGTGCGTGCGTGCCGTGCGTGTGGTGTGGGGTGTGTGCGGCGTGCGGTGTGGTGTGTGGTGTGTGTGTGGTGTGTGTATGATATCTATCTATCTATCTATCTATCTATATATATATATATATATATATATATATATATATATATATATATATATATATATATATATATATATATATATATATATATATATATATACATAGATAGATAGATATCACACACACACCACACCGCCGCACGCCGCACACACACCACACACACGCACGACACGCACGCACTTTGCACACCGCCAACCAGTAAGTTATATAAAAGCACGTGGTCTTTGTATCGGAGACGATGTGCTCCAAAGAAAGCGATTAGATTACATTTAGTCGTAGTAGGAGTCTCCCGTCATTTATGTGATATTAACTTTTATTTTCATACTGTACAATAAATTCTTATCACTTCGTTTTTTCCTGTTGATTTAAATTTAATGAATTGTATGGTTTCTGTACTGAATGTTTTGTACACACGCACGCACACACACACAAATAAACGCACAGGCACACACACACAACACACACACAAAAATACACGTAAAAGCACGCACACACATGCACACACACGCACACACAAATACACGTACAAGCATGCACGCACGCGCACACACGCACACACGCACACACACACCATCAGTTTTTGTTACGACTCAATAAACTCGCCGGAATGTTGTCCATGCAGCCATGTTCGCAAAGTGCACAAAAGCGTATATAATTTACGCATTGGAAGGTGGTGGTTTGGTCATTATGTATAGCAACAGAAAATATCGCCCCAGTGGCGCCACCTAACGAGTAAAACTGGTATTAATGCATATTGACACTTCAACGTGTGCAAAATTGTTTGACAAGGGTTGTTACCCGGTCTCCTCGTTTCTCTCACTCAGTACCATCCTGCCTGATATCGCACTTTCATCCAAGCAACCAGCATATTTACATTCACTGCTCACTCCTGCCAGCCTACACAGCTTCGATCATCTAATTATAATCTACTTTTTGTTCCTAGTGTTAAGACAAAATGTCGTAACTTGAGCTTTTTTGGTTGCTCACCGACTCTGTGGAACTCGCTCTTAGTGTTAAGTCTGTAGGAAATATAGCAACATTTCGCCGTAAACTAAAAACCCACCTGTTTAAACTTGCTATCCTCCATAGCTCCCCAGCGTACTAATCCAATTGTTTACAACTGGAACTGCTTATCGATTATGAACCGCTTCACCACTTTTGTTTTGGTGCGCTGCCGAGTTTGGGTCTCCCGAGGATTTTAGTGCAATAGAAGTATTTTATATATTTTATTATTATTGTGCCTATCAGGAGCAGGCTGCGTGGTGATTAGTTTCTTGTTAGCCACGTCACGTCAGTTATATCGTAATACGCTGCCTGTTTTATTGTTCTTTAAATATGATTGTACAAAGCACATATTATATGCATGCATTTTCTTGAGCGAACCAATATGGCGATTTTTTTACAGCCGGCGATTTCATCGCAGCTAGAGTCAGTCGCACGAGGCCTCCTTTCCGCGCGTATTCAGATCAGTGTTGCATAAATGGAATGTCGAGACTATGCTTCGGTATAAACAAAAACGACGGTCATTCGATTGGTAATATGCGCGACATGTGAAATACTATACGTGTTTGAGACTTTGAGAACTCATGAGACCACCCCTTCGTTCGGGACCTGTTTTCGGTTTCTGTGGGCGGTACCGGCGTACTGTCTGACAACTCTACTGTTTCTCGATGCCGTTCAGCGAGGTTTCCTTGGCGCCACGAATCCTATGCATCACATGGATGTGATGAATATGGGGGCGTTGTCTTGCCTTGATCGTCGAGGTCGTCCATTTCGTAACCTAATGCCCACCGCTCAAATTTCATTTGCAACGCTTGCACGTGCATTCTACGTGGCCACGCAGACCCTGTACTAAGCGGACTGGACCGGACGTAGCACCTGCGCACAGCACGAGATTATCACTTAATCGAGACGCCACATCTAGAAAGAGAACACGTTGATTTTATGCATTAACCACGGATTGGAAAAACGACCACAGATTTTTGATTCCAAATCATTGATTCCCTTCTCCTCTACCACGTCACAATCATCAAGTCCATTCTCAACCACCCCGTCACAATCATTGATTCCCTTCTCCTCTACGCCGTCCCAATCATTGAGTCCATTCTCAACCACCCCGTCACAATCATTGAGTCCTTTCTCCTCTACGCCGTCCCAATCATTGAGTCCATTCTCATCCATCCAGCACAATCATTGATTCCCTTCTCCTCCACCCCGTCACAATCATTGAGCCTCTTCCCCTTCCACTCGTCACAATCATTGAACCTCTCCTCCTCTACCCCTTCACAATCTTAAAGTCCCTTTTCATTCACCCCGTCACAATCATTGATTCCCGTCTCCTACACCCCTTCACAATCATCGATTCCCTTCTCCTCAACCCCATCACAATTATTGATTCCCTTCTACTCCACCCCTTCTCAATCATTGATTCCATTCTCCTCCACCCATTACAATCATTGAGTCTCTTCTCCTTCAACCACGTCACAATCATTGATTCCCTTCTCCTCCACCTCGTCCCAATTATTGAGTCCATTCTCATTCACCCATCACAATAATTTATTCTTCTGTATTTTTGCATGCAAGTTATATAATTATTTGCTATATACATTCAAATTAAGATAGGGAAAACTATGCCGTGTCCCATCCTCTAAATAGTGTAAAACTATAACATGAATAAATGAATAGGAATACATGTCACTAAAGTATAAGCCACGTTGTTTCTTCCGGTCGTCTCTGAAACAGGAAAGGATAACCATAAAACAAGAAACGACAATGTAATACATCTTCATATATAGATGTGAAATATAAAGTTTTCATAGAATGATTTACTGGTCTGACAGTATCCCATTTGATACCAGTTCTGACTGTAAACATACTAGAACGACAAAGAATAAAACATGGTGTATAACACTGTTAATTTAGATGCATTTTGAGATCGATAATTTCAGAGAATTGTGTGTTTTTAATTATATGAATTAATAAAACCCCAAAGAACATCCACATTATTTAAGGAATAAAATCATTGTGCATACCCTTTCAGATCCACATGTGTTAACTGCGTGTGAAGTGTCTGCTGCTCACCTAGAACTCCACATCGACCATGCTGCAGCACCAGGATATGTGAACTGCTCTTGCAGCGTTCGGTTGTCCGTGCTGCCGAAAGAAAACATTCAGCCGAATAAGGCCACTACTATGGGAGAGTCTTTCCACGCTATCCGATAGAATTGCATTTTAAGCTTGCTGAATATCGCACTTACGCTAGGAGAAACCAACACTTTGCAAGAACGCGTCATCGTTTACATGTTGAGGTAACACTGTTTCAAGCCATACTTGTACAACTTTACGAATATTTTAGACAGGCTAAATATCCCCACGTAGATAGCTAGGGGCCTGCCATTAGATGTCACAGAGAGTTTGTTTATCAAGATAATATGAGTTAGAATTTATATAAACAAACCCTCTACAATAGTTAGCGGTTGCTCCTTTATAACAGCGTGTTCAGAAGTGCGAACGTAATAGCTGCAATTTCGCGTATCACCTGTTCTTCTGGGTGGATCTTGACGTGTCTGTGACACGGCCGGAAGCAACACAGACAGTCTGCACATCCCGTGTAGGCGTCTGCTGGCGGTTGCATCGTCACTGGAGGAGGCTGTTTCACAACTGAGTCGTCAGCAACACACGGGACATCAGTGACATCTTCCCCGTGTGTTCTATCGTTCCCCGTGTGGTTGATTGACAGTCTCTGAGCTGCGTGGACTGTGGAACTGTCGACGACTTTCTGCACCACGTCAACCTCGTTCTGTGTCCGAGAAAAGACACCGGCATTGGCGAACAATGAATTGATTCGAACGACTTCAAGTGTTGGTTGGTAGTTTCGTAAGCTGCGTACACGACACGTGTACGTTACAGGAGGCAGTCGCACAGTAGTAACAATGATGACAAAGATAATAATAACAATGACAACAGCAACATAAGTGATAATAATAATAACAATAACAATAGCATTGTTACCTTTATAATAACAATAATAATAACTGTAACAAAGACAACACCAGTTTTAATAATAATTATAATAACAATATTGAAGAATATAGTCATTCAATAATCTTCTGAATGAACACGTATTTATATTATGTATATTTAATGAATAATCGAGAGATAATATGACAATAATTATGCAGCCAAATTGTGAAGGTTTAGCCCACTAGTCCAGCGGATAAGCGACACAAAACCACGTTTTGTTCAAATTATCATAAATGCACAATCTTTGTTCGCTTTAGAACATTTTAACATGTTCTTTCAAATAAGGTCGGACACAGCACGGATATGCCACTAAGGACCAATGTTTTGTGTCAAGGTCTAGAAGGTTTGATAGATCCACATTTCCAAGGGCAGTGAATATGGTTGTGGTAGTTTGAGGAAATATAAGGCAGCCATCTTTTTTCAAGATGGCAGCGAGAGGCATTCTATGGATGTCATACAACAACATAGAATAGTGTGTTATCCAGTTGCATTTTGATGCCTACTGAAAATCAACCAGAAATCAAATATTGCGAACGGCGTGCGTGCGTGCGTGCGTGCGTGCGTGCGTGCGTGCGTGTACTCGTCTCATATTTTCACACTTACGTCGTTGACTATGTGAGAAGGTTTCCCGCGACAACCAAGTTCCTTAATCAATTCCAGCATCTTCTGTTCAAACGGTGTTTTCTCCTTGGAAAAATCGAAGTATAGGTTGTTCAGCACTAGTGGCCCCAACCAGCCGTCTGGCCTGTAGCCAGTCTCTACAATCAGTGGCACGATGTCCCGTCGCAGGTTGTACGCATACACACCCTCTAGCATAAAACAAAAACGGGAAGAATATGTACATCGGGCACATTTGTAGGTAAACATACTGTTGGTGAAACATTTCATCAATGGGAGATAATTCAATGAATGAGATTTTCTTAAAACAAAACTTTTATCTCACTTACTTCAACGCTTCTATGACCGTTGGAATTATGAAGTTCATTTGCTCACTATTTTGTGAAGAACTCGGCCGATGGTCTTCGAAACGATGAAAGCAATTGAAATAAATAGTAGCGTTTTAAGAACGAATTATTAATAGAACCTAGAAATAGAAATAGTGTTCTATTTATGATATATGTCAATTCAAGTTATAAAATATATGTTAATCTACCCAGGTTGCATTAGTAGTGGAAACGCCCTCAACTCAAAGGTTGTGATGGGGTGGAATGAGAAGGGACTCAATGACTGTGACGGGGTGGAAGGAGAAGGGACTCAGTGATTGTGACGGGTGGAAGGAGTAGGGACTCAACGATTGTGACGGGGTGGAAGGAGAAGGGACTCAATGATTGTGACGGTGTGGAAGAAGAAGGGACTCAATGATTGTGACGGGGTGGAAGGAGAAGGGACTCAATAATTGTGACGGAGTGGAAGGAGAAGGGACTCAACGGTTGTGAGGGGGTGGAAGGAGAAGGAACTCAGTGATTGTGACGGGGTGGAAGGAGAAGGGACTCAACAGTTGTGACGGGGTGGAAGGAGAAAGGACTCAATGATTGTGACGGGGTGGAAGGGGAAGGGACTCAACGGTTGTGACGGGGTGGAAGGAGAAGGGACTCAATGATTGTGACGGAGTGGAAGGAGAAGGGACTCAATGATTGTGACGGGGTGGAAGGAGAAGGGACTCAATGATTGTGACGGGATGGAAGGAGAAGGGACTTAATGATTGTGACGGGGTGGAAGGAGAAGGGGCTCAACAGTTGTAACGGGGTGGAAGGAGAAGGGATTCGGTGATTGTGACGGGGTGGAAGGAGAAGGGACTCAATGATTGTGACGGGGTGGAAGGAGAAGGGACTCAATGATTGTGACGGGGTGGAAGGAGAAGGGACTCAATGATTGTGACGGGGTGGAAGGAGAAGGGACTCAATGATTGTGACGGGGTGGAAGGAGAAGGGACTCAACAGTTGTGACGGGGTGGAAGGAGAAGGGACTCGGTGATTGTGACGGGGTGGAAGGAGAAGGGACTCAATGATTGTGACGGGGTGGAAGGAGAAGGGACTCGGTGATTGTGACGGGGTGGAAGGAGAAGGGACTCAACGGTTGTGACGGGGTGGAAGGAGAAGGGACTCAACAGTTGTGACGGGGTGGAAGGAGAAGGGACTCAGTAATTGTGACGGGGTGGAAGGAGAAGGGGCCACTCACCCGTTCTACAGCTCTCGCTGTCCTTGTACTTGCGAGAAGCAGCAATGAGCACGACGCATGCGTCCTCTACTGCCGCGGCCATCGCCTCCAGTGGCGACTTGGCTGCCACGAACCAACGACACGTTGACATTAGGTAACTGGACAACCATAGCGGAAATGTGAACGTTTCCATTATCATTTGACACGTCTTTCATGTGTTTAGAACCCACCTCCTTCAGTACTCTCACTAAGCATTCGTGACTCCTCGATATTTACAAAAGATTGTGGCGTATTTCAATGATCAATAAAATGCTCTCAATGCTGTTGTAGGTATATATATATATATATATATATATATGTGTGTGTGTTTGTCTCCAACCTAACCTCGTCAACACGATATGTTATCTATTATCATTATTGGTGCTATTATCTATCCCAAGAGGAGGCACATAACACACCTAAAGCTCACATTATGTACAGCACACCCGCCTCAATATTCGTATTACATATCCACTTTACAACACCGTCTCAGCATCTATTTCTTTCAACATAAACATACGGGACTCTATTATGACATACGGGACTCTATCATGACATACGGGACTCTATCATGACATACGGGACACTATCATGACATACGGGACTCTATCATGACATATGGGACTCTATCATGACATACGCTGCACATCTGAAAAATTTTACGAATACTAAAATTTCAGTAGTACAACATATGCTATTTGAAACCGAGTTGCCCACATAGAAAATTTTTACAGATATGATCAATGTTTTGTTCTAAATTATGTCGCTTTTATACTCACACATGTTGTTAACGTCCATCCAGACTTTTATACTCACACATGTTGTCAACATCCATCCAGACTTTTATACTCACACATGTTGTCAACATCCATCCAGACTTTGTAACCAGCTTCTTTCAATCCGTCTCGGATTCGCTTAATTAATTTTTGACTGGCCCATTGGTAGCTGATCATGATGTGCTTGCTGCCATCAGGTAACGCTTAAATTGACAAGATATGTTTCCTTGCACTTGCTAAAATGAACATGTTTTCTCACACACATCAATTGAATTCAACTGTTCGACCCATAATTATTGGAACTCGTGAACGATAGCTCTTCCATCCAAGGCAAAAGCCCAGATGGGAAGTGGACAAGGAAGCCATTAGCTTATCGATAGTCCAACATTTGTTCATCTATGTGTAACCCGCCTTCCTGAGATATGTGTCAACCTTGTTTTTAAACATATTCACCCTGCTGGCAGTTATACAATCTGTAGACAATTTGTTCCATTTGTTTATTGTCCTCTGTGAGAACGAGTACTTCCTGATAACCAATCTACACTGATCCTTTACTAATGGTCCTTAATGTCCTCCAGTTCTACTATCTTTCTTGAGTGAGAACAAATATTTATATCAATATTTTCATATCCATTCAATATCTTAAAAACTAAAATTGTGTAGATACTATCTACTGGTGGTCCCTCCTCTATTCACTTAGTGATTTCTTCAAAAACAGCATAATTATTTGTTGAGCATGACCTCGTGGGTTGGCGTTCCTAAGCGCCCATTGTGATGATGGCCAGATCACCCACTTTATATGGTTCTGCTAGTAATGGAGTGAAGCGTTGCATTATGGGTACACACCGGTGTTGTCTTTTCTCGTGGTGGTTTTAGCAACTATTTTCTCTTTGTGATCTCCCAGCTCCCAGAGTGCTCCTTTTGCTTCCTTACTCACTTCCTTGACATCGCTCGACGTCAGCTTCTGTAGGGCTGTGAATAGTTAATATGGTGAAACTCTGCGCCCTACAATAACTTACCATTACTGTGTTTTCAGCATAACTGATAGGGAATATTAAAGTAGCTTATGATAGTAATGGGTAGAGGTGATTAAATGATGAAATCTGTGTGAGAATGTTTCACCATGAGGGGAGGAAAAGCTGGATTGCATCACTGTTTACAGTGTTCAAAGCTCCACTATCTGTTTAAATGGAGTTCCTCGAAATATAATAAAATTCATGCAATAATTATATTAATAAATTGCTTTATGTCACAATCCTAGCAAAGCGCATGGTAAATACATTCTACATCTCTTAGCATGTTGGTGAAGCTACTTTGGACAGTCGTATCTCGATAACGTCGCATTTTGTATTTGAATAATTGTAAATGGAATCAATTGTTCCCGGTAAATTGGTTTAAAAATCTGGTATTCGGGCAAGCGTTTCTATATTGTAACAAGTGACTGCTGACCCTCAATACATCCGGGCTCCTGGGTGACGAAGTCCTTGCACCGGAATGCGAGACGCCAGATGCCCTGGGCAGCGAGATGTTGCTCTTGTTGGTTGCCGATAACGAGCAGCTCCGTGTACAGCGGTAGCGCCATCATGCGGACAATACGCACTTTGTTCGAGTCATTGTTCGCAAGTTTGTTCAGCCCCTGTTTACGAAGTTTCTCTTCAGTAAGCGTTGGTTTCACCAGTTTCTCGAACAAGCATTGGATTAATTGTTGTGAGGACGAACACATTGCTGATTATTGTATGAGTGTATGTTTGATTAGCGATATAATCTAAGTAGACAATTGGTGCATGCGCGTGCGCGTGCGCGTGCGCGTGCGCGTGCGCGTGCGTGCGTGCGTGTGTAAGTTATAGTAATTATAGGGCATACATTCATTCTGTTTTTTTTATCATAAAGAGGTTTGTTTATTTTTGTTGCATATGTCATATGTCATATGTCATACTTATTATCGAAAACGTAGCTCAACATTACCTGTAGCAATTCATTCGTGTGAAATCCGTGAGGTTTAGGGCCAGTCTTTAGGTTATAGACCTGTAATAAATATCGATAAAAACATTAATTATGGTGTTCTATTTTGGTGTAGTGGAAAGTCGAACTACGTAGAGTGGAAGGCCAGTACAATGTTTTACTACATATATTTCTATAGAACAGGAACAGGAAATATTTATTTGTCCAAACGACACAGCAAAACAATATCTGAGTGCAATGAATCAGCAACTGAAGTTAGAACTGAGGTAATGAACGTGGGACCGTGCTGGCAGAGGTTTGGACGTTAAAAATAAAAGAGCAACCATGTAGTGTGGTCCAAATGCGGAAATGATGATTCCGGTTATAACAAAAGGCGACAATATATACACATTCCTAACTTACTTTCGAATTTCACATTACGATTTCGCCAATTATTCACTAAACTAACGAACATGTTTTTTAACTTCAAGAACAAACAAAAAAACAAGTAAAAATCCGCACCGCATCGGATAAGCATGAGCTTTATGAAAATCGCGAAAAACGTTTCTGAATAAATTCAGAAAAGGGTCTCTTTTGAAGAGGCCGTTTCATGGTGGTCGAGAAAACTTCCCCGGCCGGTCAAAAGCTAATGCCTGACACGGCCATAAATACATATCTTCTTCCAATTGTGGAAAATCAGCTGTATTGTTTTAATCGAAATTGGGTGTTTCTAAAAAGGGGGTGTTTTGAAATACACAAAACGTTGGCGGTTTTTGTTTCTCGAACAATTGTTATCACCGTAACGATCACACGCACGCACGCACGCACGCACCCACGCACGCACGCACGCACATACAAACGCAAACGAGTGGGGGCCCTGGTTAGACCTGGGTGACGGGATGATGAGGACTGAGAATGCAGGAACTTCACTGGACTAAATGCTATTGATGGTTATTCGTGTTGCTACGGCGTTGCGATTACCTGTCGCAACATATTGATGATGAAGGCTATGTTGTCGTCATCTTCGTTTATCTTATCGTTCTCTTCCTCTGTGACGATGTAGGCGAGAACAAAATTGACGACGCATTTCGTTTCGACGTCAGCCACCAACTGGAACTTTGGTAGAATGTCGATGGCCGAAGCGTCACGGTAGGCCTTTCGCGCGGCATCACACTTCTACAAGCGAAGACGAGAGGGCGATGTGTGTATGGATATCATTCGGTCAGGCTAAAATGTTGCAAATGCAGTCGTTATGAGTATGTGGGTCCCGATGCATGGGCGATGTTTCTCGGTTTTTCATGGACACAAGCCGAGACCTCACCTATTTTGGAAACCGTAACATGGCATGGCTTTTGCACCGAATAAAAATGGGTGACTTAAAGTGTAACGACACAAACATCGTAGGACTGTATTAACACTCTGATGCGGAACTTCCAAATCACGTCATTCACACTAAGAAGTAATGCCTAAGGCTTAGAATTTACTGTATATATCGATATATGACATTCAAACTATGAATATACAACATATCCACCTGCACAACATTATGGAGAATAGAGAGCATGGGTCGAACGCAGAACTTGATGCCGCTCTCGTTCAAGCGGTCCGGATTGACCTTCGGGTCGTTCAGGTAGTTGAGTAGGTTCCTGACGAGTCCGATATCAACCACTTGCTGGCAGAGGGCGGGCGACCTATCTGTGGAGTTCCACATGCACCCGGCTACAAGGTACATGTTAAATACGACCAAACCACCGGAAGGCCCCGTCCAGTCGACGTGGAAGCAACTCCTGTAGATGGCAGCAAACAACGGGGCAAGTCCTAGCTCCCGGATAGCCTCTGTCACCTCGGTCACGGTCGGCGAGGTTCTCGCATCGTTCAACAGTAACGCGTCGTAGATGAACTGCGACACAATATTAATCAGTGCGTATCGCACCTGTCTTTCGCCGGCATTGCAACCGCGTTATTAAATGCATGCATATTACTGTCAATTAATCCGAATTAAGGTTGTGTAACCATTATGCTTGCTTGTCTGGCGAATTGAGTGGTTATTTGTTCGATTGATGCATTTTGCTTACTTATGTGTCCTTAATATAGCCATTGTTCAAAGAAACCAGGATTGTATTTCCAAGTTACTGTGTCTACCTACTTTGGCCTGATTGGAGGAGATATGTGTAGAAATTGCAAATAATATTGCAAAAAGACGGAGAGTAGTTAACGGCAGCAGGGAAGTAAGTAAGTAAGTAAAAGCTTTATTTCACGATGGTGACCATGTCACGTTTATCGCTTGATTTTCAATGGGCCATCAATCACATAAACTCTTACATACACAGTTATATAACGAAAATAAAATATACACGTCAAAACAATATATAAACAAAATAATAAATAAATAAATACCTACGTCAAACGTGTCATTACAACAACAAAAATTATAAAACATATATTGACCGCAACTGGCCCATACCACGCACCCGTAGTCAATTATCGGTTGCGCCATCCCTGTCAAATACAACTTCCGTGCATGTAGTGGCATTGATCGTTTCACTTGATTGAACAGGTACATTCAGCTACGCAGCTTAGAAAATAACTTTGTCATGTGTACATTAAGGAATGCAGATACAAGAAGATGAACGAGTTCGGATATTTCTCTTGTCTTCTCAGTGAAATGCTAACTTAGTTCGTTATAATTTCTACCGATTATTCAATTATGTTGCTAATGATGCAACATGATTTCCAAACCTTGAGGTCGTCCCGACAGCTATGAGTTGAGTAATTGGTCGTTTCCTTCAACCGACGCATCGTCTCCCGCACCCGGTCCATATTGACCTCTTGGTCGGCCTCTTCCTCAGACGAGTCGGGGCTTCCGGGCGCGGCGGGGCTTCCGGCTGACTCGTCAACCTCCGTTGACGTCGGCACGTCTTTTTTCACCATCGACATCATTCTGGGCGTTTCCGATTAATTAACCGATGCTATGATGTTGGTTTTCTTCTCTCGACACGGCTGGTGCCTAAAAGTAAACATAGCATTATAACCGATGAGAAAGGTTGTCTAACGGTTGTATAATATATTATATAAAATATGTTTTTTAATAAAATATTATTTATATCCCATGCGTTTCCATGAACGTCATATTAATATAATAAAACACAACACCAGATTTCCAATATTAATATATTGAAGAAGACGAAGAATAATAAAAATATCGCAGTTTTGGATACTGGAATAAATTATCTACTGACTGTGTAAATGCTAGCAGCGTCAATATTTTTAAAATGTTGTTGGCAGATTATTGAAAAGGGCAGGCCATGTGTACATGTAGATACCATTAGTTAATAACTTCATCGTCCACGTGACGTCGGCAGTTTGTTGCAATGAATGACACATTTGGTAAATCTCGTTAGCCAGACCTTTCTTATTTTTATGTTATTTTCCTACAAATTTTAATTTAATGTTAAGGTTGCCTTAATTTATTTACAATTAATTTGAAAATACTGTTGTTCCAATTTCAGAGTAGGTCTATGCGAGCAGCAAACCCATAATACGCCAACTAACTCCATTGTCGCTCGATTATTACCTAGTGTTTGAAATTGGTGTGCTGCTACTTGTTGGGTGTGACTAGTTTAAAATTACACTATTATTTTATAAATATTCCAAGGATTATATAAATGATAATTTGCCGCACCAATTCGCCACATCAACCTGGTCGGAAGTTCCCGCTAACGTCTTGAAATCATGTAAGTTGCACACGCTCTTGCACGTGGTCGCTAATACAACAATCATCCAATACACGCACATAGGCCTATTATTCAACGACAATGTTCACTACAGTATGCTGGTATGTTGACTGTTGGACTGGTGTTGTAATACACACCTACTCTCCAAACGGGTACTCACGACTTTTGTACAGTGCACATCGTTCTTAAATCACGAATTAACACAATATTTCGGCATCGCAAATTTACTGTGGTCGGTCGCCTATTTCATTGACAAGTCCTTACAGGCGAAGGCGTATCAAGCCATAAACCGGTTGCGAGGCTCCTGTATACACAACGGTGTACACCGGTCTATATCTTCTATACAAATGCAATGAGGCGAGACTACCAGTCGTGGCCGTAAATAAACTGAGAAATGAATCAAAGCTGCAAGACGCATTAGTGCTCGGCTGTATAGAATGAAGCCTGCTCGCTACTACTCACTGACCAACGCGCTCGCCTAGTAATTGTTTACATAATTCGTCCGCCACCGAAGTTGCAAGACGATAAGAGCCGAGCTGAATACTGTGAAACGCCGCAAACTACAATGGTCCGGTCACACATCGAGGCATAACATGCTTGCCGATGAGATCTTGCAAGGTCAGCGGCATACAGGCGGAGAAAGGACAGGTCCGGAGGAGTGGCAGCTCTTGAGGGCCGCTCACAACCGTGCCAAATGTAGGGTGGTTTCTATCGAGGGTTTTAGGCGCGCACCTCTACCATCGACCTGGTGAGGGTATACGTAACTGAGTGTGAATTCGTCCAGTCGAGGACATTGCCGAAGCATGATTCAAACAAATTGGTATGATTTTTGTGGCGAGGCTAGACTATTGTCACTCCTTACTTTTTTGCGCAATGAACAAGAACATCGTCAGGCAACAGCGACTCCAAAACACGGCTGTCAGAATCATCGTGGGGGTGCCCAGGTGTGCTCAGAGACCTGCATTGGCCGCCTGTGCGGGAGCTCGTTCGCTTCAAGGTCCTGCTTTAGAAAACACTATATTTTAATCGGCATTTTAACAGCTGGAAAGACTTTTAGAGTTGGTTTTAAGCCCTGTTAGTTATGAGCTGTTATATGATCTCTTGGTTTTCAAAGTTCATTTGAATGTAATTTATGTAATGTAATTATGTAAAAATGTAGTTTTATTTTACTCTAATTTTATTTTAATGTAATGTAATAACTTTGTTATATCGTAATACAATTATTTAAATTGCAATGTAATCCAATTATGTAATTATTTGATGTAATGGTAGCTAGATTTGGCGCGATATGAGTGTAATATTTATTTGTTTGTTTATTTATTTATGTATAAGTCGTTGAGCGGGATTCATGTGACATTTCCATCAAGAACCATTATTTAGCATACATTTCCATCAAGAACCATTATTTGGCATACATTTCCACCAAGAACCATTATTTAGCATACATTTCCATCGAGAACCATTATTTAGCATACATTTCCATTAAGAACCATTATTTAGCATACATTTCCACCAAGAACCATTATTTAGCATACATTTCCATCAAGAACCATTATTTAGCATACATTTCCATCAAGAACCATTATTTAGCATACATTTCCATCAAGAACCATTATTTAGCAAACATTTCCACCAAGAAACATTATTTAGCATATATTTCCACCAAGAACCATTATTTAGCATACATTTCCACCAAGAACCATTATTTAGCATACATTTCCATCAAGAACCATTATTTAGCATACACTGTCACTCGGCGACATTCAAGTCTCTGGCTCTTAAACTCGAATCGGCTCGAGTCATCCTTTAAAACTCGAATCGGCTCGAGTCATCCTTTATGACGCCTGTAGAACTTTGTTTCTTGCCCCTTTATGGGGGATGACTAGTGGACGTTCGGATGCAATTACCACTTGGAATAAACAGAATGAACTCGAGTCATATTGTAATGGTTTGATTACAACACTGCGATCACAATATCGAGTCCTAATCAACCCTTAGCAAAACAAATGTATAGAATTCTATAAAAATTATATAGAAATCTATAGATTTTTGCAGAGTATAGTAGATTTGTATAGAAGTTTCATAGAATTTTACAGAGCATAACATAATATTGCATAGAAAACAATAGAAACTACAAATTATATAGCTATTTCTGCAAAAGTTCTATTGAATAAAACAAAACATTTTACATAATACTCTATAACAATTTTTTTAGAATATTTTCGGAATTCTACACAGTTATGTCCTCAAAAATCCTATATAATATTTCATAAAAATTCTACATACTTGTTTGCTAAGGGAAGACAACCGATCCAATTATACGTTGACAAGTTGTATAATCCGCCTAAAAGCAAATCGGCACCTACTGCTAGCATTTAAGGGGGTGTGAGATCATCATGATGGGATGTCAGAAAATAGGGCTCAACTGAATTTCTGAAGATTACATTTATTTACAAATATGCACAGCAGTCATTACTGCTAGCGTTTCGCTGTTACCACTGGATAAACGGCCAGGTCACGATTTTCGTTGCCGTTTTATGGTCAAACGCTTTCGCTAAATAATACAACTTGATGTAATCTCGATTATTATGGCTCCGTGAGGTAGCGCCACCATGTGTCGCTATCACAACCGCCTCGTTCCAAACAGTACTTTCCGTTGTGACAGAACCTGGATGTTTGCACAGAATCCGGGACTGTTATTCTAACTAATCAGTTATGAGCAGCAGTTTATACGCGTGTTCAATGCACACGCAACAATTCTAAATATAATTTATACTGAAGCAGTTCACACAATAAAATAAAGCGGAATTACTATTTACACTGTGTTCGTTCCGTATAGTACAGTCACCGGCGTTTGAATGTCGGCGCCACCAGCAAGGACTGGAAGATCCTAGGCCTGAGCCCGACGGCGTCTACTGACTGTGTGTTGATCTAATCAATCAGCCCATACTCTGTTCTCGGTGAGTTCACAAAGACGAAGGAAAGTCGAATAAGCGAGATTAAATGTAACGATGAAACGGGACCAACGGTCGACGAACGATATCCCGGATGTCAAAGCAGAGGTCGCTGCCCTTGTCAGAGTGCGCAAGCGTCTGTCGTTTGCTGCTCGCTTCACACGTGCAGCTGATCCCGTCGTCAGTGTAATGCATGAAACACCTACGTTTACAATACAGACCGTAGATAAACATCACACATCTTCGTTCATGGAGTTGTGTAGCATGTTCGCACGACACATGTCCAAAATGTATTTGCGAGGTTGCGAGGGGCAACGATTCTATTCCATGGTTGTAGAAACACAACATATTTTCGATGTTTGTAGAAACACAACATAGTTTCAATGCTTGTGGAAAGACAATATATATGTTCAATGTTTGTAGAAACACAACATAGTTTCAATGCTTGTGGAAATACATTATTTTGCTGTTCGTTGAGTTGGTGTGGCATTTACCACATGTAGAGGCGGCGCATTATCGCCGTCTTATTTGTAGAATCACTCGCATCTCGTTTCTTGAGTTCACACCCTGCAATGCAGACAAAACAATGATAACTTCCGCCCGCTCTGCGAAGCTTACTTACTTACTTACTTACTTACTTACGAAAAACGTTACAACAACAAAAAGAGCATTTAATGTTCACTCTATGCCGATGTCGAGCTTGTGAGTTTCGATCCACCAAACTGGTATGGTTGGCACCTGATTGACACATGTCTATCATCAATCACAACCAATGACGTATTTAGGTTATGTACATGGAAATAACAAAACATACACATTCTATAAAGCAAGTCGTACATATTTGTGTACATGTATTGGGGTATTAATCGCATACTTACCTAGAACTTTATATCGACCATCGGAAAGCACCCGGAAACGTAGATTGTTCTCATCGGTTCTCCCACTTTTCGCTCCTGAAAGAAAATATTACGTTCGTCAGTTAATAGTATCGTCGAGTAAGGTTGGCGTGAGACGACAATGACAAATTCAGCCAAGCAGCTTATGTAATATCCGTGCAAGTGTATAAATGACCGGGGCAATTAACTTGGCACACTAAATTGGTTTTATGTCTCACCTGCTCCTCGGGTAAGACGCGTCTGTGACAAGGCCAACAACAACAAAGACTATATGCCCAGCTGTTACTGGCCGTCCCGCGTGCAGAGTGTGTAGTATCGGCGGAAGAGCCGACCTTCTTACGTGTACACGCGCCCTCCTGCAATTGTTACAACGGAACTATATCAAAACGTGTTATTTTCGTCGGATTACTTAATAAAAAGTGTAAGTTACAGAAACACATAAGACAATAGTGAAGACGATTAGCATAATTTAAAAAGCCCATAATATGATTTTGGTGTAAAAAGGTAGACAACTAAGAAACATTCTGAGAATGTATGTCATATTTCGCATTTTTTTGGCCTTTCTTCTTGGTTGGTTTTAGGTATACTGTTTGTGGCATGCTAGCTTGTGTCACATGACCTTAATCACGTGACACATCCGTATCAACGTCGATCCACTGATGAAGACCGAGAGACGAGAGGGCCGGTTAAAATAGCAGAAGATAGCACCACAGTTTGTTGAGAAGTAAAACAAATTCACATTCCAATTTGAACAACATTGAGATATAACTATATTATAGTTGTTATTATTACGTTGCATTGTATCATGCACTGGCCGCGACGCTGGATTTCATTAATCAGTTCTTTCATCTTCTGTTCGAACTTCGTGTCGTCTGTAAAGTTGAAGTAGAGGTGATTGAGCACAAGAGGACCCAGCCAGCCGTCAGGTGTGTAGCCAGGCTCAACGATCAGTGGAACGATCTCTCGCCTCTTGTTATACGCATACTCGCCCTCTGGTGACACAGTGAAGAAACGGGAAAATATCGACATTAACATCTTTCGTATTTGCAAACGGGCTTCCTTTTATTGTACACTAGCCGAGTTGACTGGGACCAAATGGAAGCTACTGCAAGAGCTTATGACTCCTTGTACTATTCAGTCGTGTTATGTTTGCGCAGTGCCCTGGCGATGAAAACTTCGTGCCCCAAAATGTACAACTGCCGGTTTCACGAAGTATTCGTGCGTGGACGTTTGACGTAGTTCACGTAACTCGCAAAAATCGTAGAAAACACGCATTGCGTTGCAAACAATTGTACGCACTATAGTTCCGAGTTACGTAATATGTGCGTCAAACGTCCACACAGGTTACTTCATAGCACCCCCACCGCCAGGGAGAATCGGGGAATCGTGAATGTGTTTTCATGCACGAACCATTACCATGGGCCCCGGACACACGCATTATCCTATATGCATGTATTCGTTGTTTTCAGCCTTGTGTTATTTATTCTGATAAACCTACGTACTAACCGTGTGTGCGACTCGAATAAGTGCATTTAGTTCGATAAGTGTTCAGGATGAGAAACGGAACAAGGATACGTTGCGAACAGTAAGTCAGATTATGTACCTGTTCTGCAGCTCGTACTGTCCTTGTACTTGGTAGACGCAGCAATCAGCACCATGCTGGCTTCCTCAACCGCTGCCGACATCGCCTGGAGTGTCGAACCGCCTGCAAGAGACCGAGGAAACGTGGCTTAGCAAGTCGGCAAGTGGAATGCCGGCCAGCCTGGTGTTGTGTTGTGTATCCTGTATATATTCTTGTGAAATTTACAAGCATGTTTAATTTTGCTCATCATTAGAAAATGTTTTAAACAATACACATCCGTAATATCTTACACCATTTTATAATATATATTTTTATAATGTTTTAAACGTAAGATTTTAGTATAGTTAGTGTGTGTGTGTGTGTGTGTGTGTGTGTGTGTGTATATATATATATATATATATATATATATATATATATATATATATATATATATATATATATATATATATATATATATATATATATATATATATATATATATATATATATATATATATATATATATATATATATATATATATATATATATATATATATATATATATATATATATATATATATATATATACTGAAAATAATCATGACACCAAGTAACATTGCCGAAACTGAATGAATTGCCATAGTATTTAATACATTTACTTGGACAAACAACCGTACAACCAGGGCGACAACATAATGAAACATACAAGCATCAGTGATACCCACTCATGTCGTACACATCCATCCAGACTTTGAATCCAGCCTCTTTCAGTTCGTCTCCGATTCGCCTCATCAGCTGCTGGTTGTCCCACTGGTAGCTGATCATGATGTGTTTTCTAGCGGCTGTGAAGCGTTGAAAGTACGTTTACTTTACAACATGAATTTTTACCATTTAAAAGAAATCAATCAAACCTTACGAAACAGGTTGATGACATTCAACCGGTGAACTGAAGTAATTATCCTATATTATTGTGAATTAATGTTATTGTTGTGTTGGAAGCGATGTGACCGTTGTCATTGCACCTGGCCACGCCAGCAGATAACGACAGAAACATCAAGTTTTGTGTGATACATAATCTTGAACAGGCTGAAAGGAAAAGCCGAAAAAAATACTGGCTGAAGAATAGGCAGGACTTAGAGCCGACAGAAGCACCTCTGAGCAAATCTCCAATGTAACACTGATCTGCTCAAGATTTCCATATGAATGACTGAATGATCCAAAGATTAAGTATTGCACTTCTGTTCACCCTATTTCCAACATCTTGTGTATTCTTCAACAACTCATTCACTTTTTGGCCAATTTTTTTTTAGTAACTTGTCATTTATTGTATCGTAATTGTGTGTTGGTATAAAGGATTGATTGATTGATTTAAGAAAAAAATGGCTTCACTAATTGCTTTTAAAAACATGAAATAAATATAATTACTAATTATATAATCATCAATGAAGCAATATTCCTTCATCAACATTCTTTAACTACTCCAGACTGTGAAAAATTACTGGCTTCTATGTCTAATTGTAATTCACCAATGAAATATTTCCAGGTAAATCTCTGATATACATTGTATCTTAAATGTAATGAAAAGTATCTGAAAATTCAGATACATCGCCACTGTATCTAGATACAGATACAGATACTTCGAAAAATGTATCTAGATACAAAATATACAGATACACGATGTATCTGCCCCAGGTCTGCATGAGACGGAGGTGAATGTGAAGGAAGGTGAAGGTGAATGTGAAGGTGAAGGTGAAGGAAGGTGAAATGATCACAGATGGTAATGCCAGTGTTTGTCTGGATGAAACAGAACTGAAAATCAAACTCATTTAATTAAATAATGTTTCTACATAGACGTATTATAAGTCAGAAGTATTGAACCATCGCATTTGATTCGTATAAATCGACTCGAATATTAACTTAGACCTTCATTCTTTACTTCGCCAATTGGCAGTGAGACATCCTAGTTTGAAGCATACACCCGATTGGTGTTCTTACCAGTGCTGTCTTTCTCTGTGTGTTCGTGTTCCAAACTCCAGAGGGCCCTCGCGGCTTTATTTTTCAACTTGTCATTATCTTTGTCATTGCTCGAGGCCAACTCTTTCAGTGCTGCCAACGGGAACCGAGCAAAATCTTTATTTTAAGCCACTAAGTTTCAACTATATAGGCCTAGTAAATAGACCTTAGAAATCTACAGACAGACGTAGAACACCTAAACAGTGGCAATGAATTTCCAGGGGCGGCTGGAGCCAGGCACAACTGTCAATTACAACTACGTGGAATCTAATTCTCAGTTACATTTACAACGGTTCAATAACAACTGCCATTTGATTATTAAGGATCGCTGATTTGAAACATAGTTTACCAGTTTAATATATTTTCCAAGAGAGGTGTTATTAATATCAGTCACTACTATTTTATTACATTACATGGTTTAGTAATGAGGTTCAACAATATCACTGTTCAGTGGTCAGTACTTACTAGCTGTTTGGTGAAGGACATAGACTTGCATCCCGTAATGAACATATATCAGGTCTCAATACTTTTACAACAACGGAGAACATACGCTTGACTGGTGCAGACCATGCTGGTATTACGTGGCATTTGCCAGATTAATTAGATATCACAAATGTTTGGATCATTGATAAAAAATATGGTAATCCAGTGAAGTAATTAGATCAGTTAAGACTGTCTAGTTACACGACTATTTATTTGTTGTAGTTACAATTACAAGTGCAACTGTAATTAATTACGCTTACATTAACAGTTTTAGTTAACCCCGGTAAAGTTATCGGCGTGGCTATCCCAAAACATTTATTAAATAGCCTGCATAGTGTATCCATTTATCATTCGACTACAACAAAAGGTTGTATTGCAAGCACATTCAAACGATCATAAATGTTTTCTTATTACAAATAATCCGACATTGATGCAGACCCACTACACATCCGGGTTCTTGGATGATGAAGTCCCTGCATCGGAATGCGAGGCGCCGAATACCCTGGACAGCGAGAAGCTGCTCTTTCTGGTTGCCGATTATCAGCAATTCCTTGTATATAGGCAACGCCCTCTGACGGACAATTCGCACTTTGTTGCCGTCATTGTTCGCGAGTTTGTTCAGTCCCTGGCGAGCAAAAATAATGTTTGATATCGTATTGGCATGTGGATAACATATATATATATATATATATATATATATATATATATATATATATATATATATATATATATACATGTGTGTGTGTAAGCGCACACACACACACACACAAACACACACACACACACACACACACACACACACACACACAAACACACACACACAAACACACAAACACACACACACAAACACACACACACACACACAGACACACACACACACACACACACACACTTTTCGTGTGGCTTCTGTTCTGTCATGCTGAGTTGCCTTCCCTGTCCTGGCTTATATCCTTAGCGCCATTACACAATTGGCATGGATCAATCCAATATTGTGAGGGCATAGTTAATGCCAATGTTACCTCGAGCAGCCCAACTGTAGTAAATCCGTGCGTTCCTGTCATGTTGGTTGGGTCGTATACCTGTAATGGATATGAATTATTATTCTCTGTAATAGCAGTTATTACGAAGTAATGATCGGTACCTTGTATGTATCGGTTCAATGTATTAAAGACGGCAAAGACATTTATTGTTTATACAGCACTGTGAACGTGGAGTAGATTTTTAAAACTAACGATGGGGCATTTCGAAGACACATCGTAGATAAGCAGTAATTACTTACTGTGGTGTTCTTCCAAAGACAGACGTGCACCTTACATGCAATTTTTATTTGATATGTGTAATAGACATTTCGTGTGTTTTCCGCAGCTCGATACCCCGTCGACTCCCGGTGTATTTGTGTTTACAATGAAATGGGGACACGCTTATGCAGACCTTTCTCTGTTTATATAAATACACCAACTACTTGGTAGGTTGGTAACGGGCAATCCAGTTTTATTCATACCCAACAAGGATTGCCGCTGTGCACACAATAATAGTGACAAAGTCTGCCACAAATTGTGCACAGCCTGGTAATTTGACATATCCGATCAAGTGTAATATTATAATAAATTACTACATGATATATTAGTATTACAAAATAATGATTATTCCTTAGTAATATGACCTCTACTGAGTGTGTCTCCGGAATATGTAATAAAAAATAACAATTAGTCTTTTAATATGAACTGTTGTAGTGTCCTTGATAGGCCAGTGATTTCGACTCGAATTGTAAATGTTTTAATTGAACTGTGTAGGAAATTGCACGCTTTGCCGAAAAGAAGATGGTATCGCCAGCAGTGGAATTAACGTGTCTAAACATTACACTACACACGGGGGGAGGCTACGTTTTTTGTCTTGTAGGAAACACCACAGCGCGTAGAATGATGCTGATAGGTAATGTCGCTGACTTTACCTCTCTCAGCATATTAATGATGAAGGCGATGTTTTCGTCATCTTCGTTGAGTTTTTCGTTCTCTTCGTCCGTGGTGATGTAGGCTAGCACAAAGATGGCGAGGGCCTTCATCGCTTGGCTTGCTACTGACCGGAACCTCGGCAGAATTTCCGTGGCCGACGCCTCCCGATAGACTTTGCGCGCGCTGTCCACTTTCTGCCAAAGATAGGTGAATTCAATCGTTAGTGAAACCTTTCGTCATTATAGTCGCATTGTCACAATACAATATAGTACAATGCAATACAATAGCACAGTACTAAACAATACAATAGATAACCATTCTAAAGTGCCACTATCCTCTAAAATCAGAGCTCATAGGCGCATCACCTCTAAGGATTAGGCAAACTCAACGTAATAATAATCAATTCCCATTCGTCAACAATTGGTTGGGGACGGTAAGTAGCAACGAGAAATAAGCTAGGTTAGAAAGGTAGGTATTCGCCTGACGACGGTAACACATAATAAAACTGGCGTGCAAAGTGACCATAGCATGATCCTAATTTACTTTCTAAAAACTTCACAAAGCTGTCGAGGGACAAAGAGTGACCAACCTTCATGACATTGTGAAGAACACACATCATGTTAATGACACATATCCTGACATCGTCGTTCTTCATACGTTTCGGGTTTTTTGTCGGGTCTAACTTGTCGTTTTCCAGGTACTTCAGTATGCGTCGCGGGAGCCCCATGTCGATCACTTGCTTACAGATGTCTTCCGACCTGTTTGTCGCATTGCACATGCACGCGGCGATGAGTCTCGTGTGTTGTATGGAGATTCCGCTCGGCTCCGACAACTCGGAGAGAATGTTATCGAACAGTTGGGCCAGGCCGGCTTTGATGATGACGTCTGTCGTCTTGTACTCGGCAGTAACCGACGTGCTTGTTTCGGCTTGGATGGCCTTCAGAATAAACTATTGGCGAAACGCACATATACGCATATACTTACATATATTCACTCACCCACGCACACACACGCACGCACGTATATATATATATATATATATATATATATATATATATATATATATATATATATATATATATATATATATATATATATATATATATATATATATATATATATATATATATATATATATATACGTGCGTGCGTTGTATATATATATATATATATATATATATATATATATATATATATATATATATATATATATATATATATATATATATATATATATATATATATATATATATATATATATATATATACAATGTATATATATTCTTAATGACATTAATTGCAATATCACCGTCATTAATTGGCTGACTATATGCTTTAAATAATAATAATTGTTAATGTAACAATAATAATAACCATAGCACTGCACACAACAAAAATTAAATATTACTTCACGGCGGATATTAAATGTGAAAGACTAACGTCGAGATCCACTTGGCATCTCTCCGTCTTGTAGTCTGTCGTCTCCAATAGGCAACGCATCGTCTCTCGCACCGTGGCCATATCGCTGCGATTCTCGGACCCACTCACCAAATCGCCGTTGCTTGGCTTTTCCATTGGAGCAGGAGCACCAAACCTAAGCCGTAGCAGGGAGTTACGAACATGTACATTGAAATCAATTAATGTCCGCTAGATGGCACAACTCTTTGAAATACAACTGGAAATTAACTGGTGTCATTGTACTGACATCAGCATTGTACAAAACAACATTTCCGGTCTTTTGTTTTCAATGTGAGACTACAAAATGAACACTTAGGCTGGGTATTTTCCAGATTTTCTATGCCAACATTTTCAATTATATATCCGCGCAGCAATCGCTATACGTATAGGCGAAGGATCCAGGGTCATGTGGCGGTCTGACCCCTCCAATAGTTTGGGTGGGATGGGCTTGAATATATTTTGACCACCAACATATATCCAATGTTTGCTAGAATCCAGGCGCGGATTTGGTGGGGACAAGTGACCCTCTCCCCCACCCGAGGTCATGGTTGGCAGCCACCGATTTCGTCATCTCTTCCCTAGATATTCAGCAGCTTCCGACACCTATACGAGTCCCAATTTTTGTCATAGACGTTACAATGTCGTTAGCTCAAAGTTGGAAGGACCGGAGAAACACAGCAACAAGTAAATACCATCACCAGAGAGGAGTTTCGCTTTAATGCACATAGAGAAAATTAATGTGCCAACAGATTTGGTCGAATCAAACCAGTGTCGTCACATAGACGTGTGTTGCCACATACAGTGTTTGCGATACACACCTGTGCTGCACAATTTAAACAACAGCAAAAATCAACCTAACATGACACATCGCTGTTAGGCCACATGTCGACTAGAATCATCAGGCACAAAAAGGAACGTCGGTTTTAATAAGGCAAGGTCGGTGTATAACCTGCTCGCAAATGCAGGAAACGTTTGCATAAATATATGAACGCAAACACGCCTCTATGTGCATGCGTTTTTGTATGCTCTCGCGTGTGCTGTTGCATAAATATGATGTGTGTATGCCTCATTGTGTGTAAATAATGACAAGTGTCGTCTGCAAGCACAAACAGATACACTAGACTAAATAATGACAAGTGTCGTCTGCATGCACAAACATATACACTAGACTAAATAATGACAAGTGTCGTCTGCAAGCACAAATAGATATACTAGAACACTCGATCCGTTGCAGGCATGGGCCCGCGTGCTTTTAATGATAGGCGTACGTCGTTAAATTGTTGTTACGAATTGTGTGCTTACTTGACTTAAAATAGATCAATCGTGCAATATATGCTGGTCCGCGGCTCGCAAAACTCGAGTCGCGTGTTGACCTTGCCAGCGCAACCGTTGTTGGACCGATTCAAAACACAACTGCACAAACCCGCTCAAACCTGACACAACTGCACAAACCCGCGACTCGCAACGGAAGTTGAGCAATGTACGCCTAGCAGATGTGAGAGGAACTGTTATTAACTACATATGTAATGGGCGCAGGAAAGGAATATGTTGGCGCGTTTGTTGGTGCATGCGTGTGCGTCCATGCGTGCAGTGACGTATCTAGGATCTCGGAAAGGGGAGGTCAGTGTGGGGGGGGAAACTTAGTTACACGTTAGATTTCCATGTTACCACGGAGTAGCGCAACAGGGTATATACAGATCAAAACTGTAAACAAAACGTGGGGCGGGGGTGGCGTGGCCCAACGTTCCCCTAAATACGCCACTGCACATATGTATGCGTGTGTTCGCAATGCGTTTATAAATGCGTGCGTGTGTGCGCACGTGCGTGCGTGCATGCGTGCCCGAAAATGTGTGAGTTTGTGTGTGCGTACGTATACAGTGACTAATCAGATACCCGCCTACTTTGATAGTAAAGTTTTGGTCAGGACATGAACGCTGTAGCGGAGCACTTACGAGTTCTGGGTGTCTGTGGGAGTCACGTTCTGTTCTGTTCTACGTACGAGCTCCAAACGTCTCGCCTCAACGCCCTCGCCTGTTCGTGTGACACTGTTTTCGCGACTGTTCTGCATAAGTCACGTGTCATTGACAGGAACGAGGCATCGCTCTCGCAATGTGGCTTATGGTATTGATACATTATTGGGAGAATTGTGAATTTGTGATTTGCATCTAAGCGAAAACGCATGTGCGAGAAACATTCTATTTATGTGCACTACTCTACCGTTCTATTATTAATATTGATATGTTTGTAAAATAAATAACACAGAAACGCAGGCCTTCATTAGGTGACGAATTTTCCCCGTGTAAACTTGTTTCGTAAAACAGAAGGTCGAATTACTTACCGTGTTACGTTGAATTTGGTGCCAAGAACTTGCAGCTTCAAAATCACACTAGATGTCACGAATTCCGAGCTAGTCGTCAATAGTTCGTGCTTCAAACGTTTGCTGTCTCGGCGCACTCGCCTGTTCTTGTAGTCTGGCACACAACGCTCAAAGGGGAGCTGCTGACAGTCACGTAGCATCGGTGGATAGACATATGAATCTTTCAATAACTTATTCATTGGCGTTCTTCGCTGCGAGTACAAACGTTGTTAAGCGGCGCGTCAATCAACTGAACAACAAAAGAAACGTGAACTCGTCTGTCAAAACAGTATGACGCAGCTAGATGTGGCGTCTCGATTAAGTTATAATGTCGTGCTTGGCGCATGTGCTACGCCCCGCGGTCCAACCCGGTTAGTTATGGGCCTGGACGCCCGGTCCAGCCCGTTTAGTTCAGGGCCTGCATGGCCACGTGGAATGCATGTGCAAGCGCATCAAGTGAAATTTGAGAGGTGGACATTGGGCCACGAACTGGACGACCTCGACGATCAAGGCAAGACAATGCCACCATATCCAACATCCAAGTGTTGGATAGCATCCAAAGCGCCACTGAAACCTCGCTGAACGTCAGCGGGAAACAGTAGAGCCTATTTATTTGTCAGACAGTGCGCCGCTACCGCCCACAGAAGCTGAAAACAGGTCCCGAACGAAGAGATGGTCTCATAAATTCTCAAAGTCTCTGGACACCCAGTAAGAAATTACAGCCATTGACATCAAGAAGGCATTCGACCGTGTGTGGCATAATGGACTCATGGAGAAACTTTCATCTTTTGGCATCCACTTGCATTGCTGGATTGCTTCTTTCTTGCCAGATAGACAATAGTATATTGTCCTTGGTGGCTGTACATCACCGGCAAAGCCAATATCTGCCGGAGTCCCCCAGAGGAGTATCCTTGGTCATGTACTTTTTCAGATTTGTATCGATGAATTGGCTTCACACCTAGAGAACGACATCCACTTATGGTGATTCTATACTCCATATTGCCATTAAGAATACATGCGATAGAATCATATGCGTAGAAAGTTTCCAATGTAACTTGAATAAACTCGAAGCGTGGGCAGGCATCTGGTGTGTTACATTCAATGCCAGCAAAACAGAGGAGATGATCATCACCAGGAAAAGAAGTCAGAATCATCCCCAAGTCCACTTTATGAACAAGGAATTACAGGCAATATATAGTATAACTCTTCTCGGTGTCACCATCAATAAGATATTGTCCTTGTCACAGCACATCACATGTATTGCCAAAAAGACAGTAAAGCGTCTCTATATCCTGGGCCGTTCTAGAAACCTCCTTCCTTACCAAGCTCGTATCACCATCTACCAGGCTTACATCCGACCTCTTATGGAATATGTTCACCCAATGTGAATCTCAAATTTGGCATAATTTCACTGAGTCAAAGGAGGAACGTTGCATTACTGTGCGTCTTCTATAGTCATATCTTCCTGCAACCATCCATTGAGCTGGCTGATATTCTACGCTCTGAGGCACCTATCATGAGAGCTACCGGATCTTCAGTGAGTGGACATCCATATTGTGTACGTATTCCTAGATCGAAAACAGGGCTACATCTCAAGCCATATATATACCTCCCAGCATCCGCTTTCCCTGCCTCTCCAAACATGACTGCATTCAAGACAGGTGTGAATGTTTTTCTTATGGATCAGATGTTTTAAGTCATATCGGTCTTAATCAGATCAAATATGAGTGTTTTCATCTTCTTGTCGTCCTGAGCGCAGGTTAAAATCTGGCTGGGAGACGGTGACCTGCGAATTATGGGTGAACGGCATGCCTAGTTAGGTGATTCATCTGGTAGGACATTAACCACCAGATAAATCTTTTTTTTCTTTTGTTGTATATATTTGTATTGACCAATCCTTGTTTTTAGCTCGCTTTTAGTGCAATTTTGCTAAGCTTATGCTTTGGGCCACGTTTCATATTTTGATGGTATCGCTAAGCCCCTGAATTTCAGTATAAAAAGTATAGTGTTTAGTTCTGGTGCAAACCTCCACACGCCACCCCAATATTTGGTGTGATATTTCACATATCGCGCATATTGCCAATCAAATGACCGTCGTTGTTGCTTATATCGAAGCATAATCTATATATTCTCAACCGCCTAAACTGGCGCTGCCTCCAACAAAGAAGAGCTGATATCCGACTTGTCCTGTTTTATAAGACCTTAAATGACATAGTCGCCTTGGGCCTGACCCCCGACCTATACACCTTGTGAGATCTTCTCGGCTTGCTTCTACCCTGTAGAAGGAGGGTAGCTTACACAGGCACACACAGCTCATCGAGCTGGACGGGTTATTACATTTGACCGCAACAGTTTGCCCTGGGAGAAGACAAATGTAAGACCAACTACAGGGTATCTAGTGTAATACCTTTAGGACAACTACAATGGGTATCAAGTGTAAGACTTTCAGGACAACTACAGTAGTATCTAGTGTAAAACCTTCTGGACAAATACAGGGGTATCTAGTGTAAGACCTTCAGGACAAATACAGGGGTATCTAGTATAATACCTTCATGACAATTACATGGGTATCTAGTGTAATAGTATATTGTGTAATACCTTCAGGACAACTACAGGGGTATATAGTGTAATACCTTCAGGACAACTACAGGGGTATATAGTGTAATACCTTCAGGACAACTACATGGGTATCTAGTGTAAGAACTTCCGGACAACTAGTAATCTCGTGTAAGAGTACTACTGCTGCTGCTGCTGCTACTGTTGCTGCAGCAGCTGCTGCTGCTGCTGCTGCTGCTGCTGCTGCTGAGCATCTGAACCTTGTGTGTCAATTAAAATGTTGCTTAAAATAATAGTTATGGATATTTTTTTAATTGAGAGTTTGAGCAAAATTTATAACTGTGTGTGTGGGGGTGTGGGTGCGTGCGTGCGTGTATTACCTTACTCTTATCGATATTATATTGCCGCATCGTTATGGTACCGTATTGTGTTGTTTGTTGTGATCAGTACCATTCGCATATCAAGCAAGCGTCGCAGATGGGACAAGGTACCAAATAAACAAGGTTCCACAAGCTCAATTGGTTGGGAGTGCAACGTTTTGATTACACATATTTGAACTATTATTTTGCAATTTGTCTTCTGTGGTTAATCGAGATGCATGTTTTGCATCAATTGAAACTAACTTTAGTGAAGATTTGCAAAATGCTGGACCATCTATTTGGCCAAACGCTACAGTCATGATCCAACTAATGAGTATACCATTGTCTGGCATGTATGGTACTTACGGCGTCCTGTTTTTCACCATCACTACCACTAGTAAAACAGTTACACTGGCTTCATATTACCTATCGAATTAATGTTAAACTTTCCACTCTGCATAGACTGTTAGAGCTCTATCTGAACACCATCCACCCTACTTGGCTATAGTCTCCTGCATCTTTCGAACATCCATAGACAGCTCAGATCATCCATTTCACAACAACTTATTTTTCCTAAACCTAAACTTAACTTGGGCAAACGTGTTTTCTCTGTCGCTGCGCCTCGGGTCTGGAATGAACTCCCCACAACTTTGAAAACACCATAAACTATGGCTACCTTGAAAAAAAAGACATATTTATCCCAAATTGCATTTCCACCATACATCTTCAGTGGTCCCTCGTTCTGATAATGACTTTTGCACGTCCCAGATCACGAATTATGCTTAATGATTCTTTTTTATTGCGCCTCTGACCTCAGGTTCCTGAGGACATAGGTGCCATAGAAGTTAATTATTAATATTATTAGTGAGGTGACCTTAATACTGAATATAAGAATTGGAGTATCACGGGAATGGATGCTATCATTTATTACAAAGCGTCACCTTAGATTACTCAGGTTATGCTTCGTTATTGTATTCCGAAGTTTACTGGACACTGTGTAAACAACGAGACGCCAAGTATGTGCCTACGTACGGCTGTTGTAGTCTTTCGCGGCCGGTCGACCGTCCGTGACTGAACAAAATAAGGGTAATCACGTAATCAATCAATCAATCAATCAATCAATCAATCAATCAATCAAAATCAAATGTATAAGGCGCCACTCCAACAATCGTTACTCTTGGCGCTGTATTACTGGGGTGATCTGATTTCTGAACGGTAGCCTATAGGCGTATGAGCGAGAGCAACAAGGTTGTTAAAACAGCGCAAGGCATAAAATCAAAATCTTGGCGACCCGTCAAACTAAGTAGATAGAGATGTGGCAGGAAGTGGGAAGTTGGCCTTAAATATTGATGGGATGTTGAGCTCAAAATTTGGTGGTGGTGGGCTTGGCTGGAGGTGGACTCTAAAAAATGATGGGAGGTGGGAGGTTGAGACCCCGGGCACACCCCCTCAGATAACTAAATTACCTTAAAGCAACGATACACGATCAATTGTGGTGTGCAATAACGAAGATCAGACAACCCCCAGGAAAAACAGCGGCCCGTGCCTGTAGAGTAAGGTGGGGCATACCGCCCAGGGTAACTAATACCGTCGTAACGGTTGGCTCCATTTAATGATATATACCTACAACTATCTGCAATATGTCGGTAACTATATGGAGTATATGTCACGCTAATCTAACATGATTCGAATAACATGTTTTTGTAGTGTGATTAATTATGCGCATGCACCCGATTTGGGCGCTTTGCCCCGTAGTTGGGGCAAAGCGCACATGGGATGGGCGCTATGCCCCATATGGAATTGCATGTATGTTTTATGTTATCAATAGGCTACAAAATGATTATGTAATAACAAGAATACATAACTTTATTTAATGCAAATACATAATGCACCTACAAACCAAATGAAACAGGAACAAAGAACGATATCGCACCAGGGAAACTGAATGCAGTTCGCTGGTGGCTCCAGTGTAGCGACATGTGCTATAACGACGTGCTGTTGGATTTGTTCATCCAAATTAGTCTGAGTCTGATTCACAATTGTGGCAAATGTAGTATGGGCCGCCCGCAGTGCACGCGGCGTGTGCCCATTTCTTGCAGCTCAGACACTGGAATCCCATAGTCAGCGCCTGTACCACGGATGCTTTGTCCCTCGCGAACAGTCGCAACAGCCACAGCCAATCGAAAGCTGCCATACGAACCCTGGGTTGAATTTCTTTTGTAAGTTCGCACCATGCTGTATCGTCTCTAAAACACGAATGTGCAAAATTATTATATAATATCATAATATATATATATATATATATATATATATATATATATATATATATATATATATATATATATATATATATATATATATATATATATATATATATATATATATATACATACATACATGCATGCATACATACATACATACATATATAATTAACGAAATGTTTATTTGAATTTTTATGCTCATGGACTGCATATACAAACAATCCCATCATAAAAAAGCATTCTTTATACTGGTTTTGCATTAAATTCGACGTGGGGAAAAGCGCCTATGCATGGGTACTTTGCCCCAGCCCAATGTGGGCGCTATGCCCCAATAGCCACTATTCAAAATAATCTGAATTATGGATTCTTTTTATTATCGCTCAACTTAAACAAATGCACGAAAATGCAGCACGCATAACGCAGTATAAACAGCTATTCTGCATTGTTAAAGTCTTTATCCATTTAGTCAAGAGGCAAAGATTAATATCGATGTATTTTTGTAATATACTGCACAGCAAAAGTAAATTCGTAGTACTTACATTGAGGTCAAGTTTGGAAATCTTCCGGCGTGGACAGGTCGTTCCTATGCTATAGTGAATAGTTTAATCGCCATGTGGAGCCACACAATTCAATATTCGCCAGGTTAGCGGGGTGGGCGCTTTGCCCCGCCATGGGCGCTATGCCCCACCTTACTCTATGCGTACACAGATTGTCACAGCTCAAACTGTCCGATATTTGGTTAAAATAAAATGTCTTTAAAACAATTGCGACGTGACACTGTACAAGGAGTCTGAAATAGCAACCCATTCCAATGGTGCATTACCTGTGCACAGTTCCAGTCAATCACGGATTACAAACTGAACAATTCTTCGACAACCTGATTATATTAGACTTTATACTGACGATCCGTGAGAAACATAACATGTCGATGCATCAATCAATTTTGACGCGGACGCCCGAAGTTGTTCGACGTTCTGCCCCACAGTGCAACAGCCGTCAATTCATACATGTGTCATTTCGTAACCATTTCATAGGCATTTTATCAATATAATGTTTTGGGGATAATTGTGGCTGAAATAATACAAATAAAGTCATAGTTAGCATACTGAGATCATGTGCCGGTGTTGTCAAGCGGATATGTGATAAAGTGTGACTTTTATGATAAAAGCATCACACTTGGCAGAGTTATAGGTCAACCCACACCCAACCGTTTTTTACATAAATAAATAACCATGTGACGACGGCCATCTTGGATTTTAAAATGGCCGCCACTGTAAAGATATTCCAAGATTTTCCATGCAAGAGTTGCTATGCATATCAGTACCAAATGTTAAAATTCATGGGGCTAAATGAGCTCGTTAATTGTAATTCCGGAAATGGTAGTTACGAAACTAAAGGCAATGAAGGATCATAAATAATCTGGAGTGGATTCCACCAGGGATTCCACCAGGACTAGTAATGAAAACAATAGAACGAATTAGCATACCACTTGCAAAAGTGTTCAACTTGTCATTAAAAGAGGGGTGGTTCCTTTTGAATGGAAAGAAGCAAACATAATACCGTTATTTAAAAAAGCGTTCGACACATAAGTCAGATAATTACATACCAGTGAGTGATTTGTAAATTATTAGAAAGGTTAATTAAATATCATATGAAGGACTTCATTGTTAAGCATGGATTCCTAAAAGCGAGATCATACTTAACAAATTTGCTAAACATTGTTAGAAGAACTCACTAAGTGGAGAAATGAGGGATCACCAGTAAATGTTATCTTCTTAGCTTTTCATAAAGCTTTCGATAAAGTGCCATATTAAATAACACATCTACTTTACTTGCTGGAGTACTAAGTTCTACACCCGTTTTATATAAAAACCTGGCTCTCAACTTTGAGGACTGTGTCGGTCAAGACTCGTTAATTGGTGAATGAAAGACACAACGAGGAAGATATGTAGGGGAGACCGGGGCTAGTGGTATATAGGGGCAAGTTGTTTCAGAGTCGTTTACAAAAACATAGCACACATATGGGGATACCATCGACAGTAGTTGGTTGGTCCACCAAGTCCACCAACATACACGCTGTCTGTTTACACGGGAGTAAAGAAGACGAAATTAACGAGGTGTGGGTAAAAATGATTTTTTAACCACCTAAAACTTGTTTGGTTTTGCCCACATAATATCATCTCAGGCATCCACTTTCAGGTATCGTGAATGAAACTTGAAACATAAGGGATTATGCCAAGTAGAAGTAAAACTGAAGAAACAGGATTTGTTATCGCCCACGTGCGTTCAACTGCAAAAAAACTGTGTTTGGGGCAAGTTGGTACAATTGTATTGGGGCAAGTTGTTACAGCTGTAACAACGTTCGGGTGGCTTGCACCGATGGCTCAGCCAGCGAGTTGTGTGCGGACTATGATTGAAAGAACAAAACTTATTTAACCACGACGTGTGAACGCTTTATTTCACTTGTGAAGCCTATCGTACTGGTCTATGGTTGAACTCGCGATAAGCCAATAGCTTCCATTTGCCATCTGGGTGTTTTGTCTTGGATGGCAATTTTGTTTAATTTTTCTGGCATAGCCAGTTTTGAGCAATTAATAAATAGTGGACGATCCATTGAGATATGGGTGTTTGTGCGCGTGTGCGTGAGTGCGTACGTGCGTGTATCATTCAATCAATTAGAAATCGCATTATATTTCCATTCATTATTTCATATTCCATTCACAATTGTTTGTTATGTAAGAATCTGGGGAATGAGTCCTCTTTGGTAACTAAAAATGAAAAGCTTAGTATATGAAGCTGTGATCACCTACATTGTTATGCACACTGTGTATACGATATATAAGTATGTATAATCCTATTAATGTAATAACGGTAACATGTACGAGTGACACTTGCTTTGCGGACCACACGTTCTTTGCTGTAACAATGTGCCTAGTATGATGTAACAATTTGCACCCGCTTAAGAAGACATTGAGGTCTCAAGCCACCGGCTGAAAGAGACTATACGACCAAGTATATCAAGTAAGTATATGGGGCTAGTTGTTACAGTCGACCGCGCCCGGGAAACTTCACATATCTACCTAACTACAATATGGAATCTCAATGGTATGGTACATTTTATTAACACGAATAATAAACTTGTTTTCGTTGAAAGAAATAATGCATCTAACATACTTTTCACAAAACGTTACTTTAACTGAAAATTCTAACAACTAGCTCCGGTCTCCCCTGCCATGGCAGTGCCCACACAGAGTGCCTGCATAGAAACGTGAAACGTCGGCTTGGCATTATGTTGTGAAAAAGAGCAACCCTTTGAGTGAGGCATCATACGGCCATAAGGTTCTGGTGCCTACAACATATACGTGCGAACGGACTAATTAGTTGACATAATGTGTCGAATGCTCGAAAAGAACGTTTATTAAATAAATATGATCCACTGTTATAGTTTCTCATAACATAACCCATGCACTAATGATACTAAACCTACTGGTATGCCATTTTCATTTGTTTCTCGAACCGTTTTAAAAAAGGTATACACCTCATTTGAAATATTCCATGACTCTTGAAGCAACGTTAGCTAAAATACCAAGAAAGGATATGATCAGCATCCTAGGCGACTGAAATACAGAAACAGGCGTATAACATACTTTACTCACACAAAACAAAGGAAGCGGCCATGATCTCGTGATGATGACTATCAGACTTAAGTTGAAAAAGTACAAACAGAATAAAATCCACGGAGTAAAATCGACCTTGAGAAACTAGTAGATCCCAATGTTGCAGCAGAAGTCCATGCTAACATTTGAGGTACAGTTACAGCCTTCAACATCCAGGAAGCGGACGTTCTTGACATTGCAAATGATGTTCTAGGCAAACACACGGTCAACTTGTACTGAAATTATGATGTGGAATTCAGCAGAATTGAAATGCAAGTGAACAGATAAAGGAGCAGTTCTTATGAAAATGTACGATAAAACTGTGGTAGACTGTGCTTTTTCATATATTGGTTATGGTAATTGTATGGTATACCATTTTTCTATGGTATATCATGGTATTTTTCCATGGAATACAATGGTATATTTTCATGAGGGAATGACGAGCCCGGACAAAATAGAGAACCAGTGTCAATGAAATGCAATAAAAGAATTCAGAAGGAGATACATCGTTGCAACGACGAGGAATCATCTCAACGGACGAGGACCAACAAGTGACGTGACAACCTTGAGACAAACACATGAGATGATGAATTTTCCGTGGGAAATATTATCGCACATTTGTTGAATATGTCACAGTAAATCGAATGCCAAAATGTCTAATACTAGTTCAACACGACTCACACAATATGGATTTTGTATAACAATATTTGTTAACATTTCCATAACAAGAGCATCAAACAATCCTAAGTAACGTAGGCCTACTAAAGAAAATGCGTAGCTATCATGCATTATGGACAAATAAATAGTCGTTTAAAATACTACTCTCACCCAAAGTGATTTTGTTCAGTGGAATCCACTGTATTAAATGTGTGGTTGCTCTTTCGCAAATGCTTTTCGATGGCATTAATAAATAATGCGACATAAACAAATTGGCAAATGTGGGATCGGCACTGTATTGACCCAGTTGTATATAATTTACGACGACGTGGAGGTGTGGATTCGCATGCATCGTGTGCTAAGCGGCTACTTTGTACAGAACAAATTGTGGACCATATTTAATTAAGTGGCATTAATTGATGTCTGGCAACTGAATTGTGGCTCGTGTCATGCTTCACCGCATATTCTGTTGTGTCGTCGTTCCTTTTTTCTGTTGAAAAGTGGGTGGTAGCATTAGTAGTACTACAGTGTCCCGGTCAGATTCGACCTGATGGACACGCTGGCCAATGTTTTGTCAAGTCAGTGCAATAGCATCACTAGTGCGTCGACCCTTAAGAACATTTACCATGGAATTACATGACATCCCATGGTATTTGGTGGTATTACACACACACACACACACACACACACACACACACACACACACACACACACACACACACACACACACACACACACACACACACACACACACACACACACACACACACACACACACACGCACACGCACACGCACACGCACACGCACACGCACACGCACACGCACACGCACACGCACACGCACACGCACACGCACACGCACACGCACACGCACACGCACACGCACACGCACACGCACACACATACATACCGTGACATACGTGGTAAACTGTGGTAGACCGTGCTTTTTTATATAGTGTATATTATGGTAATTGTATGGCTTACCGTGGTTTACCTGTTTCAAAAGACAAACAATAATAAACAATGTTGATAGATGTCAGCGGAGAATGAAGAGTTAGCCTAAAACCTCGACACGCCCGACGAAGAGGTCGATATGGACAGGGTGCGGGAGACGATGCGTCGGTTGAACGAAACGACCGATTACGCGACTCAGAGCTGTGAGGACGATCTCCAGGTTTGGAAATCGTGTTGAATCATTAGTAACATAATTTAAACATCGGTAGTAACAATAATGAAATATGTTAACACATGTTAACACAACTGAGAAGACAAAAGCAATATGCGAACTCGTTTACCTTCGTATTCTTCTTGAATACAATAATATAATTAATGCAAAGAATACAATAATAATGTTTGATAGTAACGATTTTTGAGAAAAGTAATAATACTAATAATCGTGTAAAACGTGATTGTGATAATCGCAGCAGAAATTACGCTGCACCAGTAGAAACAACATTAATTAAAAAAAAATCCGTAGCAACAATAATAAACACTATTGACACACAATTAACAAGAGAAGAGCAATAGCGAATTTATTTACCGTCTTTTTTTCTTGCGCTTTCACTTGCATGGTGGTGGGGCCGCCATAGATTTCAACACCTACTGTCGTCCACCATTCGATTCTTGTCCATTTCTAACAATTATCTGACCTTGTTTCCATGATGTGTTAAATACGCTTACATATATATATATATATATATATATATATATATATATATATATATATATATATATATATATATATATATATATATATATATATATATATATATATATATATATATATATATATATATATATACATATATACTTACTTATGTCATCCACTTAATGTGGTGATATGATGATTTCCTTCCAGAGGTTTCGGTTCTTCATTGCCGCTATTAGATTTGTCCCGCTGAGGTTTGTGTCTTTCTCTAGTATGTTTTGTAGAGTAGTTGTTGGTCGACCTCTTCTCCGAGGGCCATCGGGCTTCCAGAGCAGGACTTTGTTGGCTGCTTCGTCATGGCGCATCACATGACCTCTACCAGGCGAACAGAGCGATGTCATCGGCATAATCCAGGTCAGCGAGATATGCGGCTGGACGTCTGGTGCTTCTGTGTCTGGTTAGGGTTAGCCATTCTCTGTCATCAATCGCAGTTCTTAATGCGTAGTCCAAGACTATGATGAACAGGTATGGGGCAAGAGGGTCTCCTTGGAGAACTCCTGTGTTAATGTTGAAATTTGTAGTTTCCTCTTCGGGAGTCAATACAACTGCAAATGTGTACATTATCTGTATGGCTTTGGCGATCTTCTCTGGGATACCATACGCATGGAGGATCTGGAACAGTGTGTTTCTATGTACAGAGTCAAAGGCTTTCTTGTAGTCGATGAAAATAATGGCAGCTTCTTTCTGGTGGTTTCTCATTTCTTCGATGATGCGTCTAAGGGCAAGAATCTGCGAAGATGTAGATTGTAGGGGTCTAAATCCGTTCTGGTTTGGGCGTAAGATATTTTCTAGCTCAGGGCGAATTATGTTAAGCAGGAGTCGATTGTAGACCTTTGCAGCAGCCTGTGTTAGACTTATTCCACGATAGTTTTCTGGAATAGTCCGGTCTCCTTTCTCAGGTATTGGTACGATACCCGAAATCCCCAATTCCGGTGGTCTATTCCCTAAGTATGTTTTGTTGCAGAACTTTAATAAATCTTACCTTAACTTGGGTAGTCGCCACACTTCAATGGGAATGCCGTCTGGTCCTGGGGCTTTGCCAAGTTTCATTTGCAATGTTGACATCTGCTAGTGAGAAGATGTCTGTGTCAATGTTGGGGTTAGTCTTATAGATATGATCAACTGGGTGGTTGGATGTTTTCGTATTATCTGAAGAGAGCAGTTGCTTGAAGTAAGTTTTCCAAGCATCCAAACGATCTTCCCCTTGTATGAAGATGGTTTTTGATTTCTTTCCAGAAAGTTGTTCTACTAACTTCCAGGCATTATGGAGAGCATTAGTCGACTCACAACTGTCAGATGCTCTGAGTAAGTCATGGTAGTGCTTTTCCGGCGTTTCATCACAAGTGTTGCGCAGTGTAGTTTGTACTGTGGAATTGTCTTGGTTTGTGCACTAATTACAACAAGCGTTTACTTCATTCGTATGGCGAACACTAGTCTTGAAAGCCACTCGAGGTGGTAGGATGACCAAGCCTGCTTTGTTGCATATATCAACGTAGTCCTCGTACGTACACACACACACACACACACACACACACACATACATATATATATATATATATATATATATACATATATATATATATATATACACATATATATATATATATATATATATATATATATTGTTGTTTTGTTGTTGTTTTATTCAGTCACGTGGTTGCATTAGCTACTGGTAGTAGTTGAGTACGATAAACATTGAATACCACTTTGTCATAGTTTATCGCGGACGCCATGTGGGTGACCGTACAAGGATACAACGTGGTCTTGGTCGAAGTGGTAGACGCCATTCAAGAGCTGGGCATTGCCCCCTTGTTTGCTGCCATCTACAAGCGCTACTTCCACATCGACTGGACGGAGTCTTCCAACAGATTGGCCGTAGGTAACATGTACTCTATAGGCCACACCATGTGGAATGCCACAGATGCGTCGGCCGCCCTCTGCCAACAAGTGGTTGACATGGAACTCGCCAAAGACCTGCTCAACTACCTGAACGACCCGAAGGTCGATCCAGACCGCTTGAGCGAGAGCGGCAACGAGTTCTGCCATCAGCACATGCTCAATATTCTACATAATGTCATACAGGTTGGTCGCTCCATTATCAGATGGTGTCTGTTCAGCTTAATATAATTATAATTAGATTTTTCAACTCGTGCTTTCATTTGAACGGACGAAATAATTAGCCACTACGCATTTATTTGCTGGTGTGAGTGATGTGATCTTGAAATTCCGTGTGCGAATGTTACCATTTTAAGTTACCCGTGTTCGTTCAATGCAACAGCTCTGTCACGTTGTGTGTTTCAAAATATGTAACGTATCGGTGTGTGTCCCTGCAATGCAACGATATATCGTATGCTTACAACGACTGCATTTGCAACATTTTATATCTGACCAAATAAAATCCATATACATATCGCCCTCTCGTCTTCGCTTGTAGAAGTGTGACACCGCGCACAAGGCCTATCGTGACGCATCGGCCATCGACATTCTACCAAAGTTCCAGTCGGTGGCTGACGACGAGACGAAATGCGTCGTTAGTTTTGTTCTCGCCTACATTGTCACAGACGAGGAGAACGATAAGATAAACGAAGATGACAACAACATCGCCTTCGTCATCGATATATTGCGCCAGGTAATCGCAACGCCGTAGAAACCCGAATAGCCGGTACCAAAAACATTAAGTTGAGTAAAGTCCACTAGTTCGCTTCTCATTACTTATCACTGCGTCACCCTGGTCTAATCCCGGCCCCGCACTCTTACAAAAGCTTTAACAAGATTGCTGTGCGCAACAAAAGGCTCTGGAGGCAAGTGGACAAGGAAGCAATTGGCATATCGATAGTTCAACAATTTTTAATTTATGTGTAACCCACTCTTCTGAGATATTTGTCGATTTTGTTTTTAAACATATTCACGCTGCTAGTCTGCAATCTCTAGATAATCTGTTCCGAATGAGTAGTTTTCTTAATATTTGTTATTACCACCAAAGTAGTATCTATGTGCGATCAGCGACGCAAAGGGGTTGATTGGAGAAGGAAATCGATACATAGTGATTAATTGACAGGTATTGAGATTTAGTGGTCACGCAGGTTAATGAGGTGACTGACTGATGGGCAGGTGTCTTTATGTTCATTTGTTATGGATTGATGGATGGTCACATGGTGCCCCTAGCGACTGGCTAATGCATCGTACCCCTAGCTGGTGGCATCGCGAGAATGATATCACTGGTTGATGATTGGTCTGTCGTTGCTTTGGTATATACGAATGCGTTCGGGGTGCGGCTTCACTCGACACGATGGATACGCGATTAAAGCATTATCTGTATCGTCGCCGGCCCGACGGGGTGTGGCAAGACGACTTTCGTGACGTGTTTACTACGATATACGGACTCGCTCATTGACGGACCGCCAGAAAAACTGATGCAGTGTTACGGCGAATAGCAACCGATGTACGCGACGTTGACAGAGACGATCCCGAACGTGGAGTTTGTGGAAGGCTTACCCGACCCGGCATCTTTCGATGCGAAAACGAGGAACTTGGTGGTCATCGACGACCTGATGGCGGAGACGGATGACAAGATGACGAAGTTATTCACCTAGAAGAGTCACCACTGTAACACGTCCGTCGTCTTCCTCGTGCAGAACCTGTTCCCAAAAAGGAAAGAAAACCGGACGTTCAGTTTGAACGCGCAATGCATCGTATTGTTCAAAAACCCGCGCGACGCAACTCAATTGTCTAATCTAGCCAAGCAGATGTATCCGGGTCGCGTGAGATACATCCAGGAGGCTTTCAAAGACGCAACGTCGCTTCCGTGCGGTTATCTGTTGGTTGATTTGAAACAGGAAACACCCGAACACCTGCGACTGCGGTCGAGCGTTTTTCCAGACGACGCCGTTCAGTCTTCATTGACGAAATGTCGGAGACGGTAAAAAGACACGTGTTGTGTCTGCAGCTGTTAGCGAGAAACAAGAACATGGAATTTTAGAAAACCACCATCGAACTAGAACTACCAAGTGCAGTAGAAGGACAAGTGAAGCTGGAGGAGATTGGGGATGCAGAGGTAGAGAGGGAGCAATGAAGAAGATGAAGAGAGGCCGAGCGACAGGCATTGATGAAGTGCGAGTGGAGATGCTGACAATGGCTGAACATTTTGGGGTTAGGTGGACAAGGCGATTGTTAAATACCTGCACGAGAGAGGGGAAAATCTCAGATGATAGTCTCTGTATGGAAAAGAAAGGGACATGTTCACGACTCTGGAAAATACCGAGGTATCACGTTGCCGAGTCACGTTCTGGAGATGTTAGAGAAGATTATGGATAGAAGGATAAGGAGGATAGTTGAGGGTGAAATGGGAAAAGAACAACAAGGTTTCAGAAGATGGAGAGGTACGGCGGACTGGATGTTCACTCTCAGACAACTGGCGGACAAGAAACTGGACAAGGGACAAGAGAATGACTCTTTTGGGGTAAAGAAGACTGGTCTTCGTTCTTTAACCGCTGCTCAACTAACCCTCCATTTGGCCTTGGGTGGCTCAACTAGCCCTGTTTCGACAATTAAGCTTGTTTAATTAACTTCTCATTAATGCGCGAAGTGATGTAAATAATCTTCTTCCCTGTGCATTGCTAAACCATTTGTTAGTGCACAGAAAATAAAGTCACATACGTTGATAGATTACATACCCGCAGACATTAATCACAATCACCAAAAGTTTCGAAAAACATCAAAAAACGTACTTTTAACTGACATTTTTTGACCGTTGCGACAAATGGCACTTATTGTTCGTCAATCGTGTTCTAATAATATGTTCAATCACTGGGTGGTACCATGTAACTGTCGCTGCTGTAGTTTCCTGGGAAACACGGGTGGCTCAACTAACCCAGTGGCTCAACTAACACTGCCTTCCCCTACGTCATTCCCCATATTATGATCTTGACAACTATAAATTACTGGCAGAAAGAAACAACGAACGTTTTAGTATACTAAGCTCCAATATAGAATCAATCAATTCAACATTCTGCGAAATAGAAGCCTTCTTTGAAGAACGTAATAATAAAAAAAAAATAGTTTCATATGCTTACAGGAAAGATGGCTTTCAGATAATGATGATTTATCACTTCTGCAGATGAAGGGATACCATTGCATTACACAAGGCAAAACATGTAGCAACAAAGGTGGGCTAGTCATTTATTTAAACAACACATTTAACTACAAAGTAATTTTGTATCTAAATCAGTTTCAATACTGGGAAGGACAATTTATAAAAATAATTGGTGGTGGGCTCTTAAAAGATAATAATCGGTAATATTTACCGACCTCCAAGATATCTCAACGAAAATTATAAACAGACGTTTACAATAAACTTAATCAGTCGCCCTCTGCTGACCCAAACATCAATTATAATATCCTAGATGAATCCATCAAATGCACAAAAAACAACCACATGCCATATAAAATAGTTAAGTTTAAAAAATGAACACTACAATTCGGACTAACCTGACAACGTATAATAGCATTCTTAAAAAAAGTATACAGCCAAACAAATGCATTTCGAATTTTGTTTTAACAAATCCCATAATAATATAAAAAACAAACTTGGGAAACCATAAATAATATTCTTTCTAGAACACACGAAAAGAAAACTTTCCCTAAATCATTTATAAATAACGAAGATGTCGTAACAAACAAGACGGTCATTGCAAACACATTTAATATTTTTTTAACCAATATTGGCCCACATCTAGCAAAACAAATACGCATCATATAGATAAAACTTTCAGATACTACCTGAAAGAGAAAAATACCAAACTCATTAAATTTTGAACATCTTGATGAAGAAACAATTTCTAAAGATAGATAATATTCACCCAAAAACGGGGGTACGAAGGTATTTCTTCACGATTATTAAAATCAGGGAAACCGGCACTGATAAAATCATGAACTTATTACAAACCAAATATTAGCTACGGGTATCTTCCCTGACAAACTTAAAATTACCAAAGTGATTCCAATTTTAAAAAAAGGTGACAGTACCCTATTTGGTAACTACAGACCAATATCCTTCTTACCAGTTATTTCAAAGGTAATTCAAGAGATAATTTACACCCAGCTATATATCTTTCTTAAAACGCAAAATTTCTTGTTCGATAACCAATACGGATTCAGAACGGAACATAGCACTGACTTTGCTTCTCTTGAATTAACCGATTGAATAATTGTAAAAATGGACAAATATGAAATACCTATAAATATTTACTTGGACCTTTCCAAAGCATTCGACACATTGGATCATACGATAATATTAGAAAAATTAGAATAATATATTATGGTGTAAAGGGAGTAGCTTTAAGTTTAATTAGAAATTATCTAACATATAGAAAACAGTATGTGGAAATAGAGGGTGCCAAATCAGACATACTTAATATTTCAACAGGCGTACCTCAAGGTTTGATTCTAAGCCCACTGTCACGTAGGGGATGATATTAAATTGCAATGATATCGCAATTACTCAACATAAGCGAATACAGTTTAATCGAACATAACGGAAGAGTAGCATATAATGTTCACAAGTTCGCAACGTCACTGTATGCAGTTCAATATACTGTTTGTTCACTCCACCGCAAGATGTCGACGCTCGGCACCGCTGCCGACCACTGTCGTGACGTTCCGCTTTCTTCGTTTCACGCTTGTCTTACACTAGTCTCGCGCTAGTCTCACGCTAGTCTCGCGCCAGTCGATCGCCTTCCGCGTGCGTAACGTTTCTCTGCGTCTCCGCTCCAACGGCATCTACAGTGACTCCAGCGCAGCTCGGGCAGCTACGTTGTTAAACAATAATTACTAATAGTACATCAAGTTTATATTACATACAAGCTGCTTGTCTCCAACCGTCTATAATATTTGTTCACTCATCAACGTTCACAACAATTATTCGCAACTAATAACTGTATTCCGGCAATAACACGTAATTGTCATATTTATATTAATACGTCTGCATAAACACAATATCTCACGGGTTAGCTACCCCTACTCATGTTCATGAACATCGACTAGCAAGCTTCTGCTTCACTCGCTTGCTCTGCCTCGAGTGGCCGTTACTCCACGTTCGGCTTTTCGCCACACTACGTTACATCACAGCGCGCGCTACGCGTATTTTCTCCTGCTTTGCAACCGCTTTAACTCTTCACTGCCGACCTTCATATCTCTACTCTTGACAACGTTCAGTGGCTTCATAGGTTTTATAACTTTTTGTGCCCTTGTTACAACAGCACAATTTACGTCGGCTAAAGTATACACGCATTCTGACTCTACTAACATTGTCTCGCTTCGTTCCTCTTGCGATTCAACACTCATTTCCACTGTTGGTGTCCAATTGCGATTTTGATTGTGTACGTGCTCCTGGAACATTCCCCACAACTAAGTCGTATACGGGATTTTCTATTCTCAAGGCTTGCAGCGCTCCCGAGTAACATAGCCTGTGTACATTTATCCTCACTAAGTCGTTTCTCCTGCTCGCTGTATTATATTACATAAGAGCGGGCACATCTGCCGCACTGTATTACATAACAGCGTTGCACATCTAAATCGCCACACCCACTATTATTTATTATATACATTAAGGTGAAACCAAAAGCATTTTGGGGGCCTTTGTAACTATAAGAGTTCTTGAAAATTAATAATTTGCTACTATGATCAAGAATATCACGCAAGTGGTTAACTAAATATACCTGGTTGAACACCGAACATAATTTTTTTTGTGGGCAGCGCCATATTTGTTCAGAATCCTACGTCAAGAGTGCTGACTAGGTTTCCCACAACTCCAACTTTAAACCCGTGATCGTAGACGTAGACGATTTTAGTCACATACTTGCCAATAAGTTTGGACAAGCTATTTGCATCTAAAATCAACTTATTTGCCATGATGGTCCATTCATTCATTGTTTACTAACCGCTCGCCGCTGATTGATCAAAATTGCAAACACTGATGAATATGTCAGCCTTCACGAAAAATGGCTAAAACTAAAATTGTCTCTCAACGTAAACAAAACTAAGTATGTGCTTTTCAAAACAACAAGAAGAAAAGTTGCGACTTCCCCTTTACAAAAAAAGTAGATAATACAAATATTGATTACATATTTTTGGAATAAGTTTTAATGAACAACTTAACTGGAAAAGTCACATCGACAAAACTTCGACACCGCTCTCTCCGAGTCACATCCGATCACGGGAAGTTGCTTGACATGGCCGTGGTGTTGTTTAATCAGTTTGACGTAGCGGAAGACGTCGTAGCGATATCAGCGGCCACATGTTTCTTGTTCCACTCAGTGTGTAACGAGGCCAGCTATGCGAACACGTCTTCGTACGCGGTTTTTAGATTGACGTACGCAGTCTCGCTCATAGACTTTAGGGCTCGCATCAATGAGTCCACCAACGCCTTCGAGTCGCCGTCCGTGACGAAGCAGCGCGGCTGCTCGTGTCCGTTCGAAGCCATGCTTACCCGCAACAGCTCGTGCATCGCCTTTCATTGGAGTTTAGTGCTCTCCGGCGGCAGGTGCGTGGTGTCAAAATAGCACTCGAAATCGAACGTCGCGTGATACGGATGGTACCGCAACGCTTTCTGGTTTCGAATACCCTCGTCGGCCAGTTGTTTAAAGACAGACGCCTTCGGATGATACACGCCGCCCGGATAGACGCGTCGGACACCCCCTTCGAAGGTCCGTTCATGTCTACGCAACTTGTACAGCGTCTTCCATAACGCGTCACCGCATTTACCGCATTGGTAAGTGCGACAGAACTGATTCAGGTCTTGGATGTACGAATAAAGCGTTCATCGTATCGTGGTGTCGACACAGAGAACACCTGACGAGCTCCGCCACTGATTTCCCATCAGCCAGTTGATACACGTTCACGTTCACTGAAGACGTCGGCCTGTCGCATGCGTTCTAGAAAAGTGTCGAAATCGTTGCGGTTCACGTTCAGGCTTGGCTCTTCCAAGTAGCGCTCACAACAGTTCAGCGACGCGTGATAGTATCTATGTTGATCCGTGTGATTGTGCCTCAGTATAGAGTTGTAACTCAAGTTGATCTTGAAAGCGGTCGTCCGCTCCTCGAAAAGACAACGACGCAATCGATCCTCAAGAACGCGCGTGTCTACATTTTCCAGACAGTAATTACACCTCGTCTGTACGGGTCCTCTCGCCACTGATGTCCGTATGCTGGACCAGTGGTCGCGGATAACCTCTCTCAGGTCTTCCGTGACATTATCATCGGCTAACAGAAGAACGGAGGGTGGTTCTACGGGGTAATCTCTCGCCAGTGGAGCTACAACAACAACAACAACAACAACAACAACAACAACAGCAACAATAACAACAACAACAACAACAACTGCTGCTGCAAGTGCTACTGCTACTGCTACTGCTGCTGCTGCTGCTACTACTACTACTACTACTACTACTACGTCGTCGTCGTCTTCGTCCAACGATCTACGATACAAGTACGTCTTTGGAGTGTATGTACACAATGGAGTGTATATAAACCAACAACTGTTATGGAATCTGATGAGCGGCCTCGTTGGGCGCCTTAACCGGATGTTTGGTTCATACCGTGCTTACCAAAAGTGACCCACTTGGCGCTCGCATTCGACGCCCGACCCCAATCGAGAGAGTCGGACCTCTAACCCATTTAAAGTTTAATAATAGGTTGAGGTCGTTTCGACCCCAAGGCCTTTAATCATTCCATTTACCTGAAAAAAACTGCTTACTCCGAGCGCCAGCTATCCTGAGGGAAACTTCGGAGGAAACCAGCTACTAGACGGTTCGATTAGTCTTCTGCCCCTATACCCAAGTTTGATGGTCGATTTGCCCGTCAAAATCGCTACGGTCCTCCATCAGAGTTTCCTCTGACTTCGACTCTCAGGCATAGTTCACCATCTTTCGAGTTCCAACGTGTACGCTCTTGCTCCGCCCCACTGACGCTGCGGACGAGACTGGCCATACGCGCACGTCGGCGTCGGGATCCTACGTTGGTCCCCCGACCAGGGCGACTTTCATTTTCATTGTGCCTCCGAGCTTAGTGCGACTCCGAGACTCGCGCACATTTCCTGGTCCGTGTTTCATTTTCCCGACCGCGGCAATATAACGGACACTTCAAAAGACACAGTCATTTATTCCAAAAAAATCGTCTCTTCATTTCGTGGACATGCGAAGTAATCCTGAAAATGACCCTTTTGTAACGACCGTGCGTACTCTATGGTCGAGATAGTGAGGTCTATTGTGTATGAGTAAGCTAGCAATGTGTATGTTTCCCATTTATGTTATAACCAGGAATCAGTATTTCCGCATCTGGAATCGTTGTGTTCAGATATACGTCTAGAAACTCGTGTAGTAAAACACTGTACATTTGACTCCGCTTAACATAATCACGAACAGAATCAACCGCTTAACAGAATCAAATCTATTGGCTGGGACGGAACCATTCCCTAATCCCATGATATTAAAAGTTCCGCTTAGGTCAATTAGAATCAAACTGTTCTGGCCCGAAGTGATTATGTTAAGCGGAGTCTACTGTATTGATCTTCCAGTATATATAGTTGGACTTTCCATTGCTCCGAATTGGAACACCGACGTTTATGTTTGTGTTTACTACAGATCTATAAACATAAGACGGGCCCCAGACCTCATGGATTTCACACGGATGAATTACTTCGGGTAATGTTGAGTTATACTTTTGATAAAAACTACGCAAACATTGGTATCAATGAACTATGTGTGATGTATGAGCCCTGTATGTGATGTGTGATGTACGTACCCTGTATGTGATGTATGAACCCTGTGTGTGATGTATGAACCCTGTGTGTGATGCATGAACCCTGTTTGTGATGTATGAACCCTGTATGTGATGTATGAAACCTGTATGTGATGTATGAACCCTGTGTGTGATGCATGAACCCTGTAGGCGATATATGAACCCTGTATGTGATGTATGAACCCTGTATGTGATGTGCGAACCCTGTGTGCGATGTATGAACCCTCTGTGTGATGTATGAACCCTGTGTGTGATGTATGAACGCTGTATGTGATGTATGAACCCTGTGTGTGATGTATGAACCCTGTGTGTGATGTATGAACCCTGTGTGTGATGTATGAACCCTGTGTGTGATGTATGAACCCTGTGTGTGATGTATGAACCCTGTGTGTGATGTATGAACCCTGTGTGTGATGTATGAACCCTGTGTGTGATGTATGAACCTTGTGTGTGATGTATGAACCCTGTATATGATGTATGAACCCTGTGTGTGATGTATGAACCATGTGTGTGATGTATGAACCTTGTGTGTGATGTATGAACCATGTATGTGATGTATGAACCCTGTGTGTGATGTATGAACCCTCTGTGTGATGTATGAACCTTCTGTGTGATGTATGAACCCTGTGTGTGATGTATGAACCCTGTATGTGATGTATGAACCATGTATGTGATGTATGAACCCTGTATGTGATGTACGAACAATAAACAAAGCGCTGCTTTATTATGTCGTATCACAACTATACCAATGATATGACACTGACTGACCGTATGCCATCTTTAGTAAACACACACGCACGCACGCACACACACACACACACACACACACACACACACACACGCGCGCGCAAACGAACTTAGTTCTTTGTAAACAGGGGCTGAACAATGTTGCGCGCAATGACTCGAACAAAGTGCGTATTGTCCGCATGATGGCGCTACCGCTGTACACTGAGCTGCTCGTTATCGGCAACCAACAAGAGCAGCAACTCGCTGCCCAGGGCATCTGGCGTCTCGCATTCCGGTGCAAGGACTTCATCATCCAGGAGCCCGGATGTATTGAGGGTCAGCAGTCACATGTTACAATATAGAAACGCTTGCATGTAGACCAGATGTTTGTTTACCAATTTACCGGGAACAGTTTATTCAGATTGTAATTATTCAAATAAAAGTGCTGTGTTAAACGTAGTATGTACTTTTCCATGCCCTCTGTTAGGATTGTGACATGAAGACATGATTAATATATTTATGGGATGGGTCATGTTATTATGAGCAATCCCATTTAAACATATTATATTTGAGATTAAAAAATATCCTTAAAAACGGCAATGCAAACTCGCCTTTCCCCCTCTCTCAATAATTCTCACGCAGATTTATTCACCTCTACCTATTGCTAGCTTACAATACATTCATAGTCCCTATCAGTTATGCTGAAAAACCCTGTACTGCGAAGTGGTTGTAGAGCGAGGAGTTTGACCATATTCACTATTCACAGCACTGCAGAAGCTGGCGTCGATCGATGTCGAGGACGTGAGTAAGGAAGCAAAGGGAGCACTCTGGGAGCTGAGAGAACACAAGCAGAAAATAGATGATAAAACCACTAAGGGAAAAGACAGCACCGGTGTGTACCCATAATGCAACGCTTCACTCCATTAGCAGAACCATAGAAAACACAACTGTACCAGCAGTGTTTAGCAAGGCCATGTCGTGGTATGCCGTAAATAAAACACCATACAGTGTTCAACTAAATTATACAATGACAGAATAATAAAACATAGTTTTTATTCATCACTTGAGTTAAACGTGAACGCTATTGGAAGATGCGTGAGTAGTGTGATGGTGATTTTGAAATGCTAAAAATGAGGAGCAGATTTGCTTCATTCTGATTGGTCGAAATTTGAAATGGAGCGTTCTGTTTGGTCGAGAGCATTTCACTACCAGGGGCGCCACGGTATAATCCCCTATTATCGTTCAAATGAGGAGATTTGGGGGCGCTTTCTGATTGGTCGAGAGCATTTTCACCACAAGGGCCGCTATAGGTCAATTGTGACGACGGTTCTGATTGGTCGAGGGCCGTCACGTGACCTATGACGTCACAGCTCATTTGCATAAATTAGCATAAATAGTATGAGTTATGGATAAAACTGTAGGAGTTATGGGTAAACTGGTCCTTTCTGACATTGGTCACTCATTATTGGTGGAGTTTAACTTGTGCGCTCCCACTCGTCTTGTCTTTTTTGACATTGGTCACCTATTATTGGTGGACTTTAACTTGTGCGCTTCCACTCGTCTTGTATTTTTGACATTGGTCAGTCACTGTTGGTGGACTTTAACTTGTGCACTCCCACTCGTCTTGTCTTTTTCACACTGGTCAGTCACTGTTGGTGGACTTTGACTTGTGCAAAAGTGCATCGTCAGCAAACTTTCAGGGTAAACTGTAGGAGATATGGGTGAATTGTAGGAATTATGGGTAAACTGTAGGAGGTATGGGTAAACTGTAGGAATTATGGATAAACTGTAGGAGTTATGAGTAAACTGTAGGAAGTATGAATAAAATGTAGGAGTTATGGGTAACCTGTAGGAATTATGGGTAAACTGTAGGAATTATAGATAAACTGTAGGAGTTATGGTTAACCTGTAGGAATTATGGGTAAACTGTAGGAAGTATGGGTAAATTGTAGGAATTATGGGTAAACTGTAGGAGTTATGAGTAAACTGTACGAATTATGGGTAAACTGTAGGAGTTATGGGTAACCTATAGGAATTATGAGTAAACTGTAGGAATTATGGATAAAATGTAGGAATTATATGTAAACTGTAGGAATTATGGGTTAATTGTAGGAACTATAGATAAACTGTAGGAGTTATGGTTAACCTGTAGGAATTATGGGTAAACTGTAGGAGGTATGGATAAACTGTAGGAATTATGGGTAAACTGTAGGAGTTATATGTAAACTGTAGGAGTTATGGGTAACCTGTAGGAATTATGGGTCATTCACTGTTGGTGGACTTTGGCACAAGTCAAAGTCCACCAACAGTGACTGAATGACAAGTGTGAAAAAGACAAGACGAGTGGGAGTGCACCAGTTAAAGTCCGCCAACAGTGGCTGACCGATGTCATAAAGACAAGACGAGTGGAAGCGCACAAGTCAAAGTCCATTAATAATAGGTGACCAATGTCAAAAAAGACAAGACGAGTGGGAGCGCACAAGTCAAAGTCCAACAATAATGGGTGACCAATGTCAAAAAAAGACCAGTTTAACCATAACTCTTACAGTGTATCCATACCTCCTACAATTTATCTATAACTACAATTTATCATACCTCCTACAGTTTATCCGTAACTTCTACAGTTTACCCACAATTCCTACAATTTACCCATAACTCCAACACTTTATCCATAATTCCTACAAATTATCTACACCTCTTACAGTTTACCCATATTTCCTACAGTTTACTTATAATTCCTACATTTTATCCATAATTCCTACAGTTTACTCATAATTCCTATAATTAGTACAGGTTACCCATAACTCCTACAGTTTACCCATAATTCCTACAGTTTACTCATAACTCCTACAGTTTACCCATAATTCCTACAATTTACCCATACCTCCTACAGTTTACCCATAATTCCTACAGGTTATCCATAACTTCTACAGTTTACCCATAATTCCTACAATTTACCCATATCTCCTACAGTTTACTCTAAAAGTTTGCTGACGATGCACGAAGTCCACCAACAGTGGCTGACCAATGTCAAAAAGACAAGACGAGTGGAAGCGCACAAGTCAAAGTCCACCAATAATAGGTGATCAATGTCAAAAAAGACAAGACGAATGGAAGCGCACAAGCCAAAGTCCACAAACAGTGACTGACCAATGTCAAAAAAGACAAGACGAGTAGAAGCGCACAAGTTAAAGTCCACCAATAATGGGTGACCAATGTCAAAAAAGACCAGTTTACCCATAACTCCTACAGTTTATCCATACCTCCTACAATTTACCTATAACTACAATTTATCATACCTCCTACAGTTTACCCGTAACTCCTACAGTTTACCCATAATTCCTATAGTTTACCCATAACTCCTACAGTTTACCCATAATTCCTACAGTGTACTCATAACTCCTTCCGTTTACCCATAATTCCTACAATTTACCCATACCTCCTACAGTTTACCCATAATTCCTACAGGTTACCCATAACTCCTACAGTTTATCTATAATTCCTACAGTTTACCCATAATTCCTAAAGGTTACCCATAACTCCTATAGTTTACCCATAATTCCTACAGTTTACTCATAACTCCTACAGTTTATCAAAAATTCCTACAGTTTACCCATACCTCCTACAGTTTACTCATAATTCCTAACGTTTACCCTGAAAGTTTGCTGACGGTGCACTTTTTCTGGGTTTTTCCCGGTTTGAACCGGTTTGAGCCGGTTTGAACCGGTTTGAACCGGTTTGATCCTCTTCGTTCGAACGTTCCAGAAAGCGGCGGTGTTTTTTTTTTGACCTTGACCTTTTGACCTCGCGGTGTTGGTGGAAAATTCCATAACTTCGTTCGAACGTTCCAGAAAGCGGCGGTGTTTTTTTTTACCTTGACCTTCGCGAAACGACATACGTCGAAAAATTCTCGATATAATGCAATGATGCGATATGCATCGTATAGCTTACATACACGGCTACGTTTTTCCCGCTGCATGCACGAACTTTCGTCCGCTAGGTTTCAGTCTGCTAGCAGGGTGAAAATGCGGGATCGTGTTTCTTTTCGTGAGCGTGGAAAATTCCATGACGTCGTTCGAACGTTCCAAAAAACAAGAAAAAAATACATAAAACCGGTTTTAACCGGTTCTGTACCCAGACATGTCTCGAAAAGCGCGTCATAATCGTCAGTAGTAAACCGAACCGCCAGTGTCATCACAACCGTTCTTCCTGCATGTTCTTTTAGGGTTAGGGTCAGGATTTGTATTAGGGTTCCCTACAGACGACATAATTAGGGTTACTAATCCTATCCCTAACCCATAGGACTCTCGACCAATCAGAACGCTCGCCACCGACCTTTGACCTTGACCTGTAGCGTCCCCTTGGCGATCGTATCATCGCAAAACAGTGCCCCAAAATCTCCTCATTTTAGATAATAGGGGAGGAGCTGTAACGTCATAGGTCACGTGACTGCTCTCGACCAACCGTCGACACAATTGACCCGTAGCACCCTCTGGCGACGGTTTCACCGCAAAACAACATGCGAAAGCTCCTTCTCCTCTACCCCTCACACTCATTGAGTCTCTTCTCCTTCACCACGTCATAATTATTGAGAGATGTCTCCTCCTACCCCGTTACAATCATTGAAACCCTTCACCTCCCACCCTGTCACAACATTGAGTCCTTTCTCCTTCTACCACGTCACAACCATTGAGTCCCTTCACCTCCACACCCTCACACTCATTTAGATCATTCTCCTCCCACTCCATCAAAATCATCGAGACCCTTCTCCTTCACCCCAACACAATCATTCAGTGCCTTTTCTTCCCACCCCGTCACAATCATTGAGTCCATTCTCCTTCACCCCGTCGCAATGATTGAAACCCTTCTCCTCCATCCCGCCACAGTAATTGAGTTCCTTCTCCTCCACCCCGTCATAATACTTGATTGAGTCCCTTGTCCTTCATCCCGTCGTAATCATTGAAACCCTTCCCCCTCCACCCCATAACAATAATTGGTGCGTTCTCCTCCCACCACATCATTGAGACCTTTCTCTTCCACCCCGGCACAATCATTGAGTTCCTTCTACTCCACCCGTTTCCAATAATTGAGTCCCTTTTCCTTCCACCTCGTCACAATCGTTCAGTCCCTCTCCTCCCACCCCGTCACATTATTTGAGTCATTTCTCTTCTCACCCCGCATTAATCATTAAATCCCTTGTCCGTCCATCCGTCGCAACCATTGAGTTCTTTCTCATTCACCCCTCGCGATCATCGAGTCGTTCTCCTTCACCCCCACAGTCATTGAAGCCCTTCTCCCTCCACCCCGTCACAATCATTGAGTGCCTTATCTTTTCACCCCCTCATAGTCACCGAGACCCTTTCCTCCCACCTCATCACAATCATTGACTCCCTTCTCCACCATCCCGTCACTATCACTGAGACCCTTCTACTCCAACCCGACACAATAATTGAGTTCTCCACCCCGTCATAATAATTGAGTGCCTTTTCCTCCTATCCCGTCACAATCGTTTAACCCCTCTGGTCCCACCCGTTCGCAATAATTGAGTCCTTTCTCCTCTACCTCGTCATAATCATTGAGTGCCTTATCCTTCCACCCTCATAGTCATTGAGTGCCTTCTCCTCCAACCCGTCACAATCATTTAGAGTCTTCTCCCCCACCTAGTCACAAACATTGACTCCCTTTTCCTCCACCCCGTCACTGTCATTGAAATCGTTCTCCTCCACTCCTTCACAATCAGTGAGACCCTTCGGCACAATAATTGAGTGACTTATTCTCCACCCCATCACAACCAATGAGTACCTTCTTCTTCCACCCTATCACAATCATTGAGTGTCTTCCCCTTCCACCCCTCAAAATCATTAAGTCCCTTCTCCTCCTCTCGGTCACAATCATTGAGACCCTTCTCCTAAATCCCGGCACAATCATATATTCCATTCTCGTTCCACTCATCACAACCATAGAGTCCCTTCTCCTTCAACTCGTCACAGTCATTGAGTGGCGTATCCTCCCACCCCATCACAATCATTGAAACCTTTCACGCCCCACCCGTCACAATGATTGAAGCTCTTCTCCTCCACCCGGCACAATCGGTCAGTCCCTCTCCTCCCACCCCGAAACAATAATTAAATCCCTTGTCCGTCCACAATATACAATAATTGAGTCCCTTCCCCTTCATCATGTCGCAATCATTAATTCCCTTCTCCTCCGTCCCGTCACAATCATTGAGAGCCTTCTCCTCCCACCCCGGCAAAATCATTGAGTGACTTATCCTCCACCCCATCAGAATCATTGAGTCCCTTCTCCTCCACCCCGTCACAATCATTGAGTCCCTTCTCATCCACCCCGTCACAATCATTGACACCCTTCTCCTCCACCACACCACAATCATTGAGTGCTTTCTCCCCCGCCACTGCACAATAATTGAGTCCCTTCTCTTCAGATCCCGTTACAATATTGGAATCCTTTCTCCTTCCACCCCGTCACAACCGTTGAGTCCCTTCTCCTCCCACCCCGTCAGAATCGTTATGTTTACATAAACAGAACAACATTAGTTGCAATGAATAATTTGTATTGAAAGCTCATCCATATATTTCACTTGCTTCAATGTTATGATTACCATAGGTCGATTTCTTCAGGAAATGGTTAGCAAAATAACATGATATCCCAGGTAACTATTGTTGGTTGTTAATAAAATGTTATTCATTTCATGAAGACAGCGACCGATGGTCATAGAAGCATTGAAGTAAGAGATAAAAGTTTTGTTTTAAATCTCATTCATTGAATTATCTCCCAAGTTAATGAAATGTTTCACCAAAAATATGTTTACCTATAAATGTGCCCGATGTACATATTCTTCCCGTTATTGTTTCATGCTAGAGGGTAAGTATGCGTACAGCCTGCGACGGGACATCGTGCCACTGATTGTAGAGACTGGCTACAGGCCAGACGGCTGGTTGGGGCCACTAGTGCTAAACAACCTATACTTCGATTTTTCCAAGGAGAACACACCGTTTGAAAAGAAGATGCTGGAATTGATTAAGGAACTTGGTTGCCGCGGGAAACCTTCTCACGTAGTCAACGACGTAAGCACACACACGCACGCACGCACGCACGCACGCACGCACGCACGCACGCACGCACGCACTCACGCACGCACGCACAAATATCACACGCACGCACACACACATATAGCAATATTTGAAATCTGATTCTCTTTATGATATATATATATATATATATATATATATATATATATATATATATATATATATATATATATATATATATATATATATATATATATATATGTGTGTGTGTGTGTGTGTGTGTGTGTCTGTCCGATCTTAAGTAAAAGCTCATGTTCATTCTTTGTCGCATATACATTCACAGTTTAGCAGCATAATTAGTATCATATTATCTCTCGATTATTAACCTAATGTTGTTGTTTTTGTCATTGTTATTATTATCATCGTCATTATTGTACTACTATATATGCAATATCATTGTTGCTGTTACGTGACTTCCTCCTGTAACATACATACGTCGTTCGAATCATTTCAATGTTCGCCAATGCCGGTGTCGTTTCTTTAACACAGAACGAGGTTCGCATGCAGAAAGTCACCAACACTTCCACAGTCCAAGCAGCTTCGCCAACCAACCACACGGGCGATGATAGGGCGCACGGGGAAGATGACGATGATGACCCAGTTGTGAAACAGCCTTTTCCTGTGACGGTGCAGCCGCCAGCAGACGCCTACACGGGATGTGCAGACTGTCTGTGTTGCTTCCGGCCGTGTCACAAACACGTCAAGATCCACCCAGAAGAACAGGTGATACGCGAAATTGCAGCTATTACGTTCGCACTTCTGAATAAATAGGGGAGCAACCGCTAAGTCTCGTAGGGGATTGTAGCGCTCGTGAAAATATAACAACAATATTATTGTTATGTTTTGTTACGTATTATTTTCATAGATAAGAGGAAATTATTTGAAAAAAGAAGGAAAAGCAGGAGCTACACAAAAAGATTTCCTTCCGAAAGCAGGAGACTCGGCAGTAGTCTGATTCGGCTGAATGTTTTCTTTCTGCAGCATGGACAATCAAACGCTGCAAGAGCAGTTCACGTATCCTCGTGCTGCAGCATGGTCGACGTGGAGTTCTAGGTGAGCAGCAGACACGTCACTTGCAGTTAGCGTTGTAGATTTTAAAATGGCAAAACCGGTGTACAAAATGTGGACATTTCATCTGAAACATCACCCACCAAATATACATTGTGCGTATTCGTCCTAACCGACTAGTAATGCATGTGTATACAGATACGTCACAAACCGCGCACAGCAACACAGGCTGGGCCTGACCACAAAATGACAACAAACGTACCACTTATAACAAAAGGGTAGGACCGCTTCTGCAGGTGGTGAACGTAGGGTAACAACGACATGGGTATTCCTGGGAAAAGTTCCCGCATCTCAATGACGTAGTTCACAACTGTTCACAACGCATACGTTACAGGTTGGGCGTACTGGGCCTCCCTTAAGTGATTGTATGAATGAGAAATACAAATACGTGTGCTGGTCGTACCATCTCCAACATAAAACATATGTCGTGTAATTGTTTATTTCACGGTTACTCTTGCAATACGAAATTGACACTTATGCTAAACTGTTAGATGAATCACATAATGCTGTGTTTCTTCGTTCAAAATGCAGAAAGCATACATTCGATGCGTGTTGCCAAACGATTTTTCGAGTATATGTACGCCGGCACCCTACACAATGTTTAAACACTCAATGCAACAAAGTGTATCTTCCACTAGTACCAGCCAAGAATGCTCACTTGCAGTAATGACGTCGGATGGATTCCATCTTAATATCGGTGCAATAAAAATGTTGTTTCTTGTTTTAGAGGTGGAGGAGGAGGTACAGAGAATGTTCACCGCTCCTCATCGCGCACAATTTGCAGTAGGCCTAACGTGCAGCCACAATCCAGGCACCGACACCGCACCGACAACCACAACACCTGTTCGTCATTCTGGTATGACGAGAGGGAAATATGTTATAAATGTATACTATTTTAACCGGATATCTTATCAGCGAAGAAAAATAATTCGATTTTTAGATGAAGAATAAACTATCTTACTGTAATTGTGTTGCCCAAAATTGTATGTGCCTGTGTGATATTCTCATGGATAAACGACACTGTTCAAATACGTGTTTTATCACTTGTCGTATGTGGTGTGTGTGCGTGCGTGCGTGCGTGCGTGCATGTGTGTGTGCGCGCGCTTAATTAATCAAATGGAACAAATCCAACGCGTGGCTGCCCGATTTGTACTACACGATTATCCTAGAGAAACCTTGCCAGACTACCTTAAAACGTCTACTCACCACACTAGATCGAGCGATTGTCACCACTTCATTCCGCCTGCAGATAAATCCGACCTCTTCAGGTGGTGGGAATGTGTTGTATTTAATTTTGTCTTCTCAAAATTAATTAGTTGACAGTGTTAAAGTACACGAACCTTTTGGTTCTAGTGATCATAACCAGATCCATTAAAACACAATTCTCATTGAAGTTGCGCAACAAATATGATATATTACAAGACTACGACGAAACAGACGAATAAGTAGTTGAACAACAATGGCGGGACTTTGAAGCTGCATACAAAGAAACAGTTCAAGAAGTACTGGGGTACAAAAAAAGGGCAGAAGAGAGAAAACGACTGAAGAACAACATCGAGCAGACAAAGTCAGACAGGATTAAGCAGAATTACATGGATAAATATAGGTGTAAAGACAAAGAAGTGAAGAAGAGCATGAGGCAAGACAAGAGGAAGTGGGTTGACCACCTTGCCATGGACGCAGAGGAAGCAACACGTAATGGAAGAATGAATGAAGTGTATAATATTACAAAAACCCTCCGTAATAACAAACGTAAGACAACAAATGCAGTGAAAGACAAATGTGGAAATTTATTAACGGAAGGATTGGCCAGAAAGGAGCGATGGAAAGAACACTTTGAGGAAATCCTTAATAGACCTATCCCTGATGATCCTGTAGCAGATGTGGAGATGGATCCGATCATAAATGAAATCAGCACTGACCCAATAACAAAAGCAGAAATTAGAACAGCGTTAAGGAAGATGAAAAACGGGAAAGCAGGGGGCAAGGACGAAATTACAGCAGAATTATTAAAAGCAGACACGAATACGACAGAGAAATTGCTTGTAAATTTATGGAAGCTGATCGTTAAAATACCGAAGAAAGGTGACCTTACAGATTGCGGGAATTGAAGAGGAATTACTTTGACATATGGTCCTAGTAAAGTACTTGGAAGAGTACTCATTGGCAGAATAACAGATGGAGTTAACAGCAAGTCGAGATACGAAAAAGCAGGTTTCAGAAGTGGGAGAGGCCCAGTTGAACATATATTTATTTTGCGAAATATTATAGAACAGGTAGTGGAATGGCAGGCAACTCTATGCATTACGTTTGTGGACTTTGAAAAAGCATTTGATTCAGTGCACCGAGAGAGTCTATGGAAAATCATTGAGAGCTATGGAATTCCACGCAAGATAATCCACATGGTTCAGATGTTATACGAAGATAGTGAATGTGTAGTGTTAGACGATGGTGAGGAATCTGAGTGGCTTAATGTTAAAACCGGAGTTAAACAAGGAGATGTAATGTCTGGATTTATCTTCTTGACGGTAGTGGACTGGATAATGAGAAGAAACACAACAGCAGGAAATAAAACAGGGATAAGATGGAACTTCACGTCAAAACTAGAGGACCTGGACTTTGTCGATGACATAGCACTCGTGTCATCATGCTACACACACATGCAAACAAATACAAGACAACTGAATCAATTTGCAGCAAGGACAGGACTAACATTAAATAAAAAGAAAA